>PVIJ01003830.1:0-127895 GCA_004024925.1 Scalopus aquaticus | reverse complement strand
ATTCCTGTTGTAAGTGAAACCATTCGATATTTTTCTCCTTCTTTCTGGCTTATTTCGCTGAGTATGATCCCCTCTAATTCCATCCATGTCGCTGCAAATTGCATGTGTTTATCTTCTTTGAATGCTGAATAGTATTCCATTGTGTATATGTACCACATCTTCTTGATCCAATCATCTATTTTTGGACATCTGGGCTGCTTCCATACCTTTGCTATTGTGAACAGTGCCACAGTGAACATACGGGTGCAGGTATCCTTTTGGATTAGTGTTTTTGTGTCCTTTGGGTAAATTCCCAAAAGTGGGATTGCGCAAATGGCCAACAGATACATGAAAAAATGCTCAACATCACTTATAATCAAGGAAATGCAAATCAAAACCACTATGAGATACCACCTCACACCTGAGAGGATGGCACACATTAAAAATGCAGGCAATAACAAATGCTGGAAAGGATGTGGAGAAAAAGGAACTCTTCTACACTGCTGGTGGGAATGTGAACTGGTCCAGCCACTATGGAAAGCTGTATGGCGATTCCTCAGACTGCTAAACATGGAGCTCCCATACGACCCAGCAATCCCACTCTGGGAATTTACCCAAAGGACATAAATAAATCTTAAAAAAAAAAAAAAAAAAGGAATCTATACCTTAGACCTAAAGGCTCGAGAACTACCTGCCTGCTAACACCTAGCGGCCCGCTTCGTCGTAGGTTCTTGGGTATTTCTGGGCGTGTCGGGGTGTCTCTGCATGCGGTGTGTGCATTCAAATTGTTAAGTCACAGTGAAGTATTCAGAGGTTGTATTCTGAGCATTTCACGTTGTTTTTTTCTAGCACTCTCTCGTATTTTCTATAGTCCCCCTCAACTGCCATAATTACATTTTATTTTATTCATGCATAGCTTCCTACACCATAGTGTTCTAAAACTAAAAAAGGCATTTTTCTGTGATTTAACATTTCATTTAACTTGCATTCAATTTTGCCTGACATAAACAACTCTACAATAAATTTATATATGTATAAATATATATCGCATTTTTTACTTATCAAATTATTTTCCGAGCTGAATTTTCAGAAGATTCTTAAAGTACACGAACCTCTGCACGACTCCTTAGACATAAGGCCCACACGCGTTGCTGAAACCGCACCGCCTGCCCAGCGCCGACGGGGGTGCAGAGGGCGATGTGGGCGTCCCCGCCCGTGAGTTACACGCCACGTCCATGCGGGGCCGCCGCACCGGCAGGGTGTTCGCGCCTCGGTGGAAACAGCGGGGGTCCGAGTGCGCCCAGCAGCTGTGGGCGCTGAGCCAGCAGCCAGGAGACGGGCGCGAGCCTCTGCCCAGGGGCCCAGTCCAGAGGAGACCGGCCGAGACGCGCAGACGTCGGCAGGGCGCGGGGGCCACCCGCGCGCCGCCACCAGCGCTAACTTCCCAGCCAGCACCTGCGCAGGCCCGACGGGAGGGCTCGGCCCCGCCGGGGCTCTGCTCAACCCCGCGCCACTCTCCCTGCTCCTCGGGTCCCCACCGGCCTCTAACAAGCCAGACGGATTCCCTTCTGCCTTGAATGTAAATAGACACCCCCCCCCCGTGCCAACACGGACGGAGCGCGTCAGAACCCCGATTCGCAGCGCCGCCGCGCTCTGGCGCAGCCCGGGAGGGGCACACGCTCCGCTGGGTGGGCAGTACGTGCTGTCCGCAAGTGCGTCCCCGGTGACGACTCGGCTTGGGGGGCAGTCTTATGGTCACTTCCGCGGGGGGCTGTTTCTCTCTTTCTCGGCTGAGGCTCTGCAGCGTTGGGTGGACCAGGACCCTGGCCCGGTGATCAGACACTGGCCTTGCGGAGCTGCTGCAGGCCGGGTGGGGACGCCCTGACGCTGCAGGCCATTCAGAGACCAGCCTGGACACACGATAAAACGCTGCGGTCAGCGGCCTCTTTGTGTCGAAGCCTGAGTTCCCACACTGCCAGGAACATCTAGAAGCAGGTGAGTGTTAGGCAAGTCCACACAGACACGAGGACCGCACCGGATGCGGAGGCTCGAAGCTGGCCCCAGGAGGTGGCCCAGGCAGAAAGACGCCCCCAGATATGGCTTCTCCCTGAGGAGCTAGGGGCTCTCCCCCACTCACACCCTCCCTGGGGACGTGCACTGGACAGAGGGGCCCCAAAGGTCTAGCTTTGAAGATCACCAGGACTGGCCACCAGGAAGCCCCAGGGGAGTCTGCAAGGAGCGTCCCAAGGACAGGGCCTCCTCAAACAGCCCCGCGCTCACCGTCGCAGACAAGAGCCCTCCCCGGGGAGCCGCGCCCCAGACTCAGCCTGGCAACCAGCAGTTTGACTCTTGTTTCAAACAGAATCCCTCCACCTGACGGAGGTCAACTGATCACGAGACTGTTCCTCAGCGGGCGCCAAAAACACGTGTTCTGGAAAGGACTCAGTGCTCTCCTCGCAGGAGACAACTGCCCGCAGGAGCCGACGGCCAGCCCGCAAGGGCCGCGGCCCACCTCGGCGCAACGGCTCAGAACCGCCCTCCGCCCACCCCCGGGTTCGCGCCGGCGCCCACCTCCCGCCGCGTCCCGGCTGCCCTGCGCGCCCGCATTCCGCCGGAGTTGGCTGTTTTTCTGCACTTGACTTCCGAAGGTCTTCTCAGGGGACAGTGTTTTGCAAAACATCCAGTTTTATATTTTTCCCCTTTATTGAGGTAACCTTGGGTCACAACGCTGTAGATGATTTAGGGGAACAGGTTCAGCCTCGGGACAGTAAGTCACCGCCCCCCCCCAGCCATCCACGAGCCCGGCGCCCCTTTCTCCGCTGGGCCCCCCACCCCTACCCACCTGGCAGCCTCAGCTCTGCTCTTGTATTTGTGGGTTTAATTGAGTTGTCCTTTCCTCGGTGGGATTTCTGGTTTGTTTTCTCTCTGTTCCATACCTGAGTGAATTCATCCCGTCTTTGCTTTCCTGCTGCCGACTGATTTCACTTGGCATAAAGCATCAACTTCTGGACCTTATTGGGAGTCCATTGAATATTTTTCAAGTCATATCCACATGGAATATGTTTGGCTTGTTTGCTGCTTTAATCTTACTTATGAAATGTTGATAATAGCAGGTTTTTATGTAACAAATCTGCAGTCATCTTTGTCCATATGAAGTATCAGTGACTGGGTTATTTTCGTTGTTTTTTTAAATAAATAATGCAAAAATAGGCATATTCGTGTGTGGACTTCTTATTTAGAACTTTATGTAATTCATTCAAACTACCTGAAATGACTAATTTCAATTTATGAATTCTTTCATAATAACAAGACTGCATTTTTAAAAGAAACTACAGGTTAAAGCAAGCTGCGTATCTTTAATAGCAGAGTGTCATTCTGAGTTGTTTTTATGCTCTAGGTAAAATATATGTAATCCTTTAAATGGATGGAAAAAACACCCCAGAGTAAATGTTTTTTTGATAAGCCAACATCCAAGTTCTGTCAGGTTTTACCGATGAGGCAAAGTTCCACCTTACCTAGTTACTCAAAACCACCGCATCATCAAGGGGAAGTTTTTAAAAATTATTTCAGCTGTTTAAACATTGATTACGTAGCTTTTCTGAGGCAAAGGTTTGTCCTAGGTGCTAATGAAGCAAAGATTAATGAGGCGTTGTGGCGTCCTTCAGAGGTTTGTGCCACAGGAAAGCAAAGCGTGAGCCTTCACCGCCGCGCTCCCGGCGCCCCCACACCGCCCCAGGGAGACGCGATCTTCCCGGGCAGGACACGGGGAGGCCCAGCCGCTCCTGGGGCGCGCGCGGAAAGCTCGGACACCCTCGGAACTGCCTGCACAGAAGACCCAGGACGGCCCCTGGAGGCAGCGCCCCTGCCGGCGACCCGACGCGGTGGCCGGCGCCGCGGAGCGGAGCGTGAAGCTGATGCTGCTGGGACAGCACCTCGTTTCCAAACAGCTTTCAAGACAGGAGTCAAGATTGCATGTGTTTATCTTCTTTGAATGCTGAATAGTATTCCATTGTGTATATGTACCACATCTTCTTGATCCAGTCATCTATTTTTGGACATCTGGGTTGCTGCCATACCTTTGCTATTGTGAACAGTGCCGCAATGAACATACGGGTGCATGTATCCTTTCGGATTAGTGTTTTTGTGTCCTTTGGGTAAATTCCCAAAAGTGGGATTGCTGGGTCGTATGGGAGCTCCATGTTTAGCAGTTTGAGGACTCGCCATACAGCTTTCCGTAGTGGCTGGACCAGTTCACATTCCCACCAGCAGTGTAGAAGAGTTCCTTTTTCTCCACATCCTTTCCAGCATTTGTTGTTGCCTGTATTTTTAATGTGTGCCATCCTCACAGGTGTGAGGTGGTATCTCATAGTGGTCTTGATTTGCATTTCCTTGTGACATGGATGGAATTAGAGGGAATCATACTCAGTGAAATAAGCCAGAAAGAAAAAAAAAATATATCGAATGGTTTCACTTATAACAGGACTATAGGGAAACCAAATAGGAGAGAGACACTTGGGAGGTGTGGGGGGGGAGGGGAGAGGGGAGAATAAGGGCACAAAATGGAATAGAAAAGAACACAAGGGACCATGGAGATGGATCACGGGTGAATTGGTGGTGGGCTACCCAAGGGGAACACAAAATGTAAAAGACATAAATAACAATAAAAATATATATTATAAAAAAAACAAACGGGAGTCAAGAGCGCTGCTTACACTGATGGGCACGGGTCGTCGTTTTCCGCATTGATAATTTGGTTTGAGCATTTTTACGTATTAAGAGTATTGGTTTCTAATTGTCTATTTAACTGCTCTCCCTTCTAAACTATGCAAAATGAAGTCGCCTGCACGCCTCTCTCAGAAAGCACACACAGCGCCTCTGCGACGTACTGTGACTGTGACACGAGACACGGAGCACAGCAAGTGTCCCCCCAGGGAGCGCACGGACCACCGCAGCGCTGTGGAAGCTCCCCGGGGCCCCGCCCTACGGCAGCCCCACAGAATCCCAGGCCAGCTCGCCAGCTCGCTCAGAGCCCGGAGCGTGTGGAGCCTGACAGCCGCTGCACTGCACGCTCTGTAGCTGCTTCTGTCACATCCCGGGGCTCTGCCTCACCAGTACCGAATCCAAGCACATTAGTCTAGTGAGTGACGAGATGGTCCTCACCAGTTATTAAAATAAAGTGTCAGAAACTTGAAAGATAGAAACTTTCTCCCTGCTCTGTTCGCTGCTTGTGTGTAAAATAGGGTGATTAGAGTGAGAAAATTAATTTTAACTTTCACTGGGCTAAGAGACCACATTTGTTTTTTTAAAAAAGGAAATTCTGCTGAGCCTATTGTGATGTCACTGATGTCACTGAATTGTGGCATCATTGAATTGTGACGTCACTGAATTGCGACTGAGGCATGACAAGCTCCTAGGAGGCTCTAGCGCCCTCCTTGGCCCTGCCGTCCTCACCCTGTCTGGTCTGGAGCTGGGCCCCTGCCCTTTCTTTTCTCTCACAAAGATTTAAGTTGCAGTTTAGAGGAGGAAGAGGAAATGGAAGATAGCAGGGATTGATGAGGGAGATTTCAGTGTAAGAACCTTGGTTTATAGTGGTGATAAACATAAGTCAAAGAGTCCAACAATCTTGAAATTGATTTTTATGCAATGAGCAGATGGTGAACCACATAAAAATCCTTAAGAGTAAACACCATAATGCAGAGACATGCGTATGCTATTACGTTAATTGCAGAAGGAGGATGTGCACTTTGTGAGCATCACTCAGATATGGGACCAACATTCATGAGGCTGCTGTGGTGCTTCACTAGTTGCTGAGGACATAGCAATAGGCAAGACAGAGCAAACTCGTGCTTCTTTAGAACCTTCCACCTTGCCGGCGGGGGTGGGGCGGGAGCTGAGCGGCTGCAGACAATCACATAGATGTTCAAAGCAAAAGGGCTAAGTCCAAGGAGGGGAAGCTGAAGGTATCTCAAAACCACCATGGACAAGTAAGTCTAAAGCCCAGAAAGCTCCTTGGAGGAAAGAATCATAAATGTGCTTCAATTCAAACTCAAAATAGAAGGAATGTCAGGTGATCTAATCAGGATCACGTGGAGGATGAAACCAGTTCATTTTCTTTTGTTTTTCTGTCGTCCTACTTTTGTACATTTCAAATTGTAATTTCTCAGTGGGCCCTGCCCCTACAATGGGAAAAATAGAGGCTGAAATAAAATAACAATAAGGGGGTTCAAGTTCACTTAGGCACAAAGGCAGCACAGTGTAGACGGTCGAGCGGCATGTGGGGAGACACACCTGCCTTCCAGTGGCTGGGCTGGGCCTAGCCAAGGCATTGTGCTGGTGCTGTGCGGAAGGACGGGCTGAAACAGAGGCCCAACTGTTCCCGGGCAGCCCCGCTACAAAACGGGGTGCCTGACTGTGGTCCTCACCCGCGCGCTTGCAGGGGACTCCTGGCAAGACTCGGCGGCAGGCACACACAATGAAATTAATAAACGGTTTGCTGACAAACGGAGGGGAAATAAAGGACAACTCAAGAAGAAACAAGAGTACCTTGGTGAACGCGTCCTACCAGTCCCGCGAGCCGGAACCCCAAAGGCACACAGAGGCCGGCCAAGGAGAGCGCCCCGAAGCCACGTCTGCTCAAATACCCCACACGGCCGCTCAGCACCGCAGTTCCCAGCATCCTCCCTGCGCTGATGGTGCGTTATGGGACTTGTAGTCCTGGTCTTGGCTCTCGCTGGTGCGCGGTGGGGCTGGGCCCTAAACCCCTCTGTGGAGTTTATTCAGGCCGTCCTTTCTCCCCCAACACAGCCAGAACAAAACACGTAACTCCCAGACACCCAAGCCAAGAAGCCTGTTGGCTTTCTCACAGCTTCTGCGTTTTCCTAATCAAAGAGGCCATTACTGTGCCCTTTTATGACCGGGAAGGAAGCAACTCAGGCCGGTCTCTGTCTCGGCGCAGCTTTCCACACCTGCGCCCTCGCTGTTCACCTGGCGGCCCTTGGTGTCCCCTGAGGCACATTATCTCGTGCCAGCTTCCTCACGACGCAGCTTCTTTAATTACAGGCCTGCTGTCACTGAGGTCGTGATAGGTAGTATTACATGTGCAGGGCTGACGTTTTGGAATGCTGAAAACTTCCTCGACTGCTGGTAGGATTTAAATATCTCAAAGACCAATTTGTAATTCAAGTTGCAAGATTTAAACAATAACTTCCCCAATGAGGACTGGACAATCGCGGAATCTTCTATTTCCATATTCTCCATGTCAGTGTTTGCCTACTACCTGGTAAACACTGAGTAACATCGTTTTAAGGGCTGAAGGGGAAAATAAATCAATAAATAAACACAATTTGTGTTATCAAGTAGGGAAGGAAGTTCCCTACCCAACCTGGGCTCTCAAGGCTGGTCAAACAAGTCACCATCACGCAGATTTGGAGAAGAGACCAAATTTAGACTAGCGCGCATGGGAAGCGTTTGCTGGAGTGGGCACATGGGAGTATTCACCCTGCACTTCGGGGCCCGAGGCGTCGGCGAGAGAAAGAGGGAGATTTTGCCTGGCAGGCGGGAGGGGGGACCTCACCCTTACCCATAAACCTGCACCTGGATAGGGTCCCCCAAACCATTTCCTTTCAGGTCATAAAAAGGGGGCACAGTGATTGCTTCTTTGGTTAGGAAAGGGCAGACGCTCAGGACAGGACAATCTCTTGGTCAGTCAGGGAAGGACCGAGGGTTGGGACGAGAACTGAAACTCTCCTCAGCCTCAAGGATTCCATTCCTCTCAGCTCAAAATCCTGCGCTCCAGAGCAGGCGTCTTAAGGAGATCATCTGGAATCGTGGGGTGGCAAGACTCAGGCACCTTCAGTACCTGGACGGGGCCAGAGTCCAACCTGCAGGCAGCTGCTCTGGAGCTGTGCTCAGGTGGGGACAAGCGAGTCGTGAGGTGGCCTCTGGGACAGCAGGACCCCAGGGCAGAATGGCAGGCGCGTCCCTGACAACGGGAGCAGAGAGCGCTGGAGCAGCTGGAGGGCACCAGCCGTTCTCGAGGCCGCGCTGAAGGTGCAGGAAGGTCAAAGGCCGCTCCCTTCCTCAGGCACACGATCTCCAGAAGCAGACATGGTCTTGCAGTGAAGTCGGGGACGCTCAGAGTCTGCCCCACAGGGAGGACGAGAGCAACTAGGGTGACGGCGTTAAAAAGCAACAAGCCAGAGCTCCACTCAGCAACAACATCCTGACCTCAAAAATCCAGTGCTGAGTAGAGGGGGAGAGAGAACACGCGCCGCGCAGTTAACGCACAGCGCTCGGCACAGACAGAGACCCAAAGGAGGCCTTATGAAGACGCGTCAAACATTCAGCAAGGCCAGTGGGATGAGACTGGAGACTAGGGGAGGAAAAGCAAATGAACAGGGCCTCCCTGGTGGCGCAGTGGGTTAAGCGCAGCGCTATGAAGCTGCCCGCAGCCACTGCAGCGCCAGTTCGATCCCCGGCCAGGGAGCTTCCCGCAGGGCGCAGCAGACCCCTCCTGTCTCCCTGCTGCTCCCCTCAGCAGTGTGTTTTAGCGGATCCACCTGCCCTGCTCCCCACTCTGTCTCTGGGGAGTCCTCTCACCCCCCACACCTCTGGCCTGCACCCCAGTTCTTGTGTGCATAAATAAATCTTTAAAAAAAAAAAAGAAGTAAATGAACAAGATGGATTGAGCCGTGACACCAAAGATGGGACTAGCATTAATAACCTGAGAGGACGCCACCCAAAGCCAGAGGGACAATCTTTCAGTCAAGAAAACCTGACGCCCTCATGGGGCAAAAACAAGTACAGAACGTGTTAAATTCCCCAACACTTGACTGTGTATTCAACAGCTTTTTGCCCTGTTCTTTTTGCAGCCTGTTCCTCTTCCACAGCTGAATCCCCCCCCTCGGGGCTGAGAGGGTTAACTCTGGAACCAGCAATAATTTAGCAAGAAAGTGTCACTGAATATAAAGGCACGTCCTGCCTCACTCAGAGCCTTTTTCATGGCGATGTAAATTCTCCTCATTCAGAAAGCATCTTTTAATATTTTAATTAGGATACTGTGCTACATGAAAGGAACATCTGAGTTTAGAAATGCAGATGAGGTGTGCCAGGCAACAAAGACGCAGCATTAACAAGGTAGCGCGCAGTTCAGCAACCAGCCCGAGAGCGGGGGGAGGGTCGAGGGAATAGCCTGATTTTTGATGTGAAAATTGTGCTCACATTTTTTGAATTTAGCAATTTGACAAGGTTAATGACAGTTTTCATCCACCTTTTACTTTGAAACGCAATCATTATCTCTGGCTAATAAACCGAAATCAATCAAGTTGTTCGTATTTGTTGACAGTGACTGGAAGCAGGTAGCACCCCTCTGGCCTGCCCGTGCCCCCAGGGACTGAGACGCGGGGGGACCCCCACTGGGCCCCGCCTGCCTTCCCTCCCTGTTTACTCGTCGCTAGGACACAAAGAAGGCGCGACCCGCGGGCCGGTGCGAGCACCTGCAGAACTTGTGGGCGCGCAGACGAGGGACAGGCGCCCGCTCAGACGCGGGGCCCGAGACCGCTGAGGAAGCCGCAGCCGCAGGGGAAGCCCGTGTTCCCCGCCGCCGCCCGAGGGCGGACAAAGGAGACTCAG
The DNA here is from genome assembly GCA_004024925.1 of Scalopus aquaticus. Lineage (NCBI taxonomy): Eukaryota > Metazoa > Chordata > Mammalia > Eulipotyphla > Talpidae > Scalopus > Scalopus aquaticus. The sequence continues at coordinate 118,286 of PVIJ01003830.1, read as the reverse complement.
TCCCCGGGCACCCTCAACACGGAGGGATCGAGCCCGCGGCTCCCTCTGCAGCGAGCACCAACCGCCTTTCCCTGGGCCGGCATCGTCTGCCGCTGCCTGGGAAGCGAAACTCAAACCTGCCATTTGGGGGACAGGCTCGCAGAGTAAAGTCCGCGGGGCTGCTCTGGCCTTCAAACTCTTACTCTGGTTCTCTAATAAACTCTGTCTAAACATGATTGCGACATTTATTCCAGGTAGCACTGGGCTATATGACAGAGCTGCGTTTTTTGGTTTTAACAGGGGACACGGAGACTCCGCGAGACCGAAGCGGCCGCTGGCCGGCGCCAGGCCAGGCCGACCGAGCGCAGCGCTGGAGCCCCCCCGCGCGGGTGCCGCTTCTGCCAGGGGCCCGCAGCTCTGCGTCTGCGAATCCACGGCTAATTCGCCAGCGAGGGTCTCTCTGCCCAGCTCCATCCCACGGTGCGTGGCCAGCGCCCAGGAGGGGAGAAGGATCAGAACAAGATCGCGAAAGCCCCGCTCGCGAGCCGTCGGGCGCACGCAGGCCACCGTCCTCACCCCCACTCCAGGTCCCACCGACTTGCTTCCCCTCAGCCTATTGTTGAGATCCATGGCTACGCTCCAGATTGAATTTGGGGTTAGCTACTAAGTTAACTAGCTGCCGGCGGAGACGCGCGCCCCTGTGTTTGGGGGGGCTCGGGGAGCCGCGGCACCGCGCGCAGGGCTGGGCGGCTCCGCCTGCGGGTACGCGGGGGCGAAGCACAGGCCTGGGGCTAGGATGACGCCTTTGGAAATAAGAAATGCAACGCCCGCCTCACAGAGCTTTGCTGAAGGGTAACCCGAGGCTCTACAGAACTCACTTCGCACGAAGCCTGGTGCAGACCCAGGAATGCGCGGGAGACCGCTGCACCGCACCGGCGTGGCCGCCACATGGCGTCCCACACACAGTGAGGGCGAAACGGTGTTGTGTGATCGAGTGCGAGGTCTCCCGGTAGCAACAAACACGACAGATATAAGCAAAACGGGCCGCGCCGTGGCGTCGCGCTGAGGCTCAGAGGGAACAGGGGCGAGAGAACCGGGCCGGCCAGCGGCGCGGAAAAGCGGGAGCGCGTCGCCAAGGAGCCAGCCTGGCCTCGCTTCCGTAGCAGAGATGCCCCCGCATTCAGCGCGTCCCCCCTAGCCAGGGGGAGACCGGGCGGCAGCTTCAGGCTGTGTGTGAGCGACCGCAGCGCACGAGGAGGCAACCAGTCCCGGAATCCCCAGGCATGGAAAAGACGCATCTCGCTGCTGGATCCCGCAGTGTGAAGACAAACTGAAATGGCTCATTTAGTGCTACCCAAAATACACCATTTCCCAAACCCACAGCCCTCCATATTATTTCATTTGGATGACACGCGCCGGTGGCTGGAAACGCTCGCCCTCTCCGCTAGGAAGGCGGAGCGCGGGCAGTTGCTACTTGGCCGTCAGCGTCTGCTGTCCAGCTTCTGGGAGCAAGTCCCAGGCCAGGACCGACTCCCGAGACGCCGTGTTGGCCTGTGAGGGGCGCTCACACGAAATCCGGGCCAGGCCACAAGAAGGATCAGTCAAGGGACTTCACATTTGAGGGGCACAATTACAGTGTCACAGTTTGACACCATATCCGGTCAGACACAAGAAAAAAGTGTGCTGGAGGTAGTGGCACTTGAGGTGGACCCCAGGCAAACAAGGGCAGGTGAGGTAGGAGGCGGCCGGAGTAGGCCTGCGAACTATGCTTGGAAGGGGTTTTTCACAGAATTAGGAGGCTCCACAGTAGAGGAAATGGACTAAAAATGTTAATGTGGGAATAAAATATTGATGCGTTGTAGACATAGAGCTTGCATTGATTAAACATGAAGAGGAAAGTGGGAGAAAGATAATGGCTCCGAGTTTAATAAACTAGACCTGTTTACAGAAACGGAAAAGGCAAGAGGAATAGCGTGTTTGGGGGATGCTGAAAAGAGGGTGGGGGCTGGTTTTCCGCCATGCCAGTTCTAGCTCTTCATAGGAGCTCCAAGGCAGATGGCCACAGAGGCTGCAAAGCACCTCCTGAAATACAATTTCAGGGTGCACTGATGCTTAACGCGTGGGGCTAGATGGCATTCCCGAGGGAAGGGGTCCCACAGGAGGGAAGGAGTCCCACAGAAAGGGCGGGTTTAAAGATGCTGGAAAGTTATTTGAAGGGAAACCTAGGGGACAAAGCTGTTCAAAGATATTAAACTATGATAATGTAAATCAATTCGGTTCCCATTTTTGCTGGCCGGCACTTGCCAATGAAATTGTGGTTTTATTGATATTCAACTCAGTGTGAGAATTCAATGAGGTTTACAATTTTACTGAGAATTTCACAGCTTGTGGAATGTCCCTCAGGTGACAGAAAGTACTGGAATACAATTCGATGGTACTGATGGGGTAACTTTTATCTTCCTCTAACTTGATAGTAATAAATAAATGCAAGCACTTATAAGGCAGATTGCGGAGACATAAAAACTCTAGAGAGCAAAGCAAATTTTTGTCCATCGGGTATATTCATATCCAAATAGCCATAATTCTTCATTGATCCGATAAGCTATCACTCACCCTTGTTTCCTCCCAATAGCTCCACTCTTATTCTGTTTATCTTAGCCAAAGCGACGAGAATGGAGCTGGAAATCATATTCCTTTCATGAAGAAAATGGCTGTCGCATTCACCATTCTGTCGCACTGATGAAGACCCGGCATTAAGAGGCAAATAATCATAGTGGTGAGTCCCAAAATGACAACAATAACGCAACAACGAGGGGACGTAACTCCGGCCAGTGCGCCTCTCCGGAGGGCGCCCTGCCTGCTGGGGACGCCCGCTGCTTCTCCTCGAGCTCTCCAGCGCGGGGGTTCCCAGCCGCTCTTCCGCCTTCCACCGCGGGGGGCAGCCGTCTGCGCCCCTCCATGCATCTCGCTGGAAACCACACCCCAGAACTGGGATCCCTGCTGCTTCCAAGCTGCTCGCCCCCATCCTTTCCTGTTCGGGATCGTGGAGAACCTTCCTGCTTGGTTCTCAGGACGCGGGGGGCGAGGGCGGCTCCCACCGCAGCCTGAGCAAGGGACGCGCCCCTTGATTTATTTTCTGGAGGCCCCTCTAAGCGCCCAGGAGACCACGGCCCTCGCTCCTGCACGCAGCTGAAGGCCCCGGAGCGCGGAGCGCAGGGTGTCGCCAAGCCCCAGGCTCCCTGACACCGGGCTTGCGCGTCTGCCCTTGAGAAGCTGCTTCCTCAAAACGCTCTTGGTTCACGGGGAGAACTTGCTGACCCACCAGCAATCATGGACCTCTAGCGTTAAGGGCGAAACCCTCTGGGCGAATGTGGCTCAGCGTCGGAAACGGGAACACTTCCCAGCGCCGAGTCAGCGCTGGACCAGGAGCTCGAGCAGGGCCCCGAGGCGACAGGACGGACAGACTGCAGCGCCGGGCCGGGGCGCCCCGTCTAACCCCGCGAAGAGATCTAATTCCCTTCCACGAGTGTTTCTCAAGCCCCGCTCTGTGTGAAGTGTTCGGGGTGAACAAGAATGAGGCCGCGAGGCCCGAGGCGGCTTCTCAGTTCGCGCCCGCGGGGAGGGAGTGGCCGCTGGCGCCGCGGGCCGAGGGCCCGTCTCTCACCTTGCGCTGGCTCGGCCTGGCTGGGCCGGGCGGGCGGCGGCTGGGCCGGGCCTGGGCCGCGCTCTCCTCTGCCTGCGCTGAACCCCGCGGCCGCGCCGCTCCACCGTGGTTTCCCTGCCTGTAAAACGCAGAATCGCCTTAAGCTGCCCAATGCCTCCTGTCTCAAGAGCTGAAGTTCCATCCCTAGACGTGAAGACCTCAATCCCATAACTTTGTCCCTATATTTCAAACAGCCCCAAAATCGGCAATGCCCGGAGGCCCGTGATTAGAGCAGCTGCGCGGCGGCCTCCGAGCGAGCGGCGCGAGCACCCGCCAGGCGAACCCCAACGCCCTCGCGGACCCACGTAGGCGCGCTGGTCTCCACGCCCTCCCGCCCCACCCGAGGAGCCGCCTTTTGCAGGCCCCGACGGCGTCTCTGGTGTTAGGCCGCCCGGGACCCCGCGAAGGTCAGGAAATGTGAAGCCAAGAGTTGACTCAGTTTCCCCTAATGTAAAACAGCCACTGCAGCGGCTCCCAAACTTGACTTTCTTGATTTTGCTAAAGATTTTCATTTCTTCAAATCATACAGCAGACACCAGGATTGGAAAAACGTAAAGAAAAGATCCGCCATTCCGCCACGAACGGGACGTGGGCCAAGCGGACCACAGTGAGGACCACAGGGCCGGCCGGCAAGGCCTTCTGCGCGCAGCCCCCGCGGCCAGGAGGCGCCTCCCTACACCCCAAGTTCTCACCCCGCAGCGTCCTGGCCGTATCCATCCAGACCCTGAGTCTGACTTTACTGCTAAGGGGCTCATTTGAAAATAGAAATTCCTACATTACCCCACAATTCCTAAAATAATAACTGTCACTCAAGAACTGGAGCTCAATGCTTAACACACTGGACAGAATATACTGGAATCAAAAATCACCATACTATAAAAAATGGCCCAATTTATCCTTTAGAGAAAAATGTTTTTGTAAACCATTTCTGATTTACATTTATTCCACTCTCTAGTTTCAATTTTTACCTGGAAAAAAATAATAAATGAGCTAATAATTTGCAAAACAACTTTATATGCAGTTTTTGTCTTAAAAGTAGTAGGTCCTAGTAAATGTGGATGTGTACAAAACAATGTGTGTTACCTGTAGTCAGGCTTTTCTTACCCCCCTTTAATTACTTTAGGATGATTGATTGCCAATTTATTCCCACTTTCTTCTTCACCACTCCGCTGTGGTGTTGCTGCAAAGGAATCTTAAGTATGTCTGTGTGTCTGCCTCTCTCGATTGCATGGACGGCTGGATGGGCAGACAGATAGACACACTATGCATGTATATGTATAAACTCTGCACTTGTACAGACAACTGTCCACAGACACGTTGCATATAAACATATACGCACAGCCCTAAGCATCCTAGCGATCATATCATTCACCTTTGACACAACTGTTTTTAAGAAACACTGATAATTTTATAGTCAGCCAAAGTGGTTAACTTTAGCCTAACAGGAAACATCTAAACAAAACCCGATAAAATACCTGAATCTCACGTATCCCTTCCTAATTAAAGGACTAATATCTCTCCCTGAGGCATGTCTGCCCTTTTGTTTCAGATGAGGCTAAATGGCAGTGATATCCCTCACAGCCTGGGACGATAATAGCTTCCGAGTAGCCATTTAACTGGAACCAACACTGGTTAGGGGAGAACGAGGACATTCCAGAGTAAAACGTTTAACAGCGTGAGGGCAGAGGGCACCGCACGCTGCCCCCTCCCCCACAGACCCTCTCCCCTCCATCTCCTGTCGGTGTTTCGGACAAAGCACCAGATAACCAGCGCAGACTCCAGTGAGTTTCCAGCGCAGAAGCAGCATATCGCAGGGAAGGTGCAGGAAGCCAGCCGTGCATCCTGGGAAGCCTTTGCCCACAGGGAGGGCACCAGCAGAGCAGCCTGGGCTGCTGTGCCTGAGGCGGGAGGAGCTTGGCGCTTTGCCTTGGAGAACGGACAAGGGCCTTGCCGCCGCAGCCTGGCTGCAGACGTTGGGCAAAGTGCCAGGCAAGAGGGGCGCTGCCCTCCTCACTGAGGGTCTACCAGGAACCGGGAGTGAGGCGGGCATCTGGGGCGCGGGGGGTGTCTCCAGGGACCCAGCTGGAAAGCCAGCATGGCGCCCTCTCTGCCCTGCTGGGAAAGGCTTCTGGGAAGCTCAAAAGCTAGAGACGTAGTTGAGAGATGTGGACGGAGGAGAGGGGGGAGCAGACAGCCCTTGGCTTGGGCTGGGCAGCGGCAGAAGTCTGGGGCAGAGGGGAGAGCCCTCCCAGCTCCCCCTGCATGCAGCCGGGGGCTCCTCGGCTCCCCTCTGCCCTCCAGCCCCTGCTCAAGCTTGGCAGAGGCGAGAAAACCCCGGGTGAGGGGACAGGGGGAGCGAGGAGGGAGGGAGAGGAAACAGCTCACGCTGGGGCTGAGCGTACAGCTAAACAGTTCTATTGATCCAAACAAGGAAGAAGATAAAATCACAGCACACGAGTCTTCCAGGATAGCACATTTTACAACGACGACGAAAGATAAGAACGGCATCGTGGAAAGCGTGGTGATTCTTCAAGGAGAAATGCAAATTCAATGAAATGAACTGGGGCCGGCAAAGAAGGGAGTGAGGGTAACGTCTCACAACTCAGAGATGATGCTCCTTCTAAAGCCTGACCTGGAATCCTAGAGAAAAAACTCCTGGTCACTGTGCTCGCCCGAGCTTCCGACTGGCCGCTCTGACCCCAGCTGACTCTGCTCCAATCCGGCCGAACGGCGGGGCTTGGGCAATGAGAAACGACAGTCGGCCTCACCTTCGCAAAGCAGCCATCGCCAGCGACAGCCCCTCCAGTCCCTGATCACCACGATTTCATCTCATCAGATTATTTATTCAAGTAAAAAACAGTTAATTAAATTCTCACTTGAGTAGCTAGAAGTAATAAAAAAAAAAAGCCACAAAGGTGTACTCACAGTAAACCAGTGTGTGAAGTGTCATTAGAATTTAGCTAAAATGGAGCTTTCACAAGGGGCTCACCATAAAACAGGTTCCCTCAAGAGGTCCCTGTAGTATTAAAATCTGATGGTATAAGATGACTCTCTCCCTCCCTCCCCCATGTGTCTGTCTCTCCAGAGATAGATAGATGGATGGATGGATGACGGACGGATGGACGGATGTGGCTGGGAACATACATGCATACATAGATGGCAATGGATGGATGGAGAGATCGGTACAGATAGGTATGGATACACACGTAGGGATTCCTAATAACAAAACATTTGATCACATCCCTTTAATAATAAACACCGATGGGCCTCCCTGGTGACACGGCGGTTAAGCGTTGCTCTGTGGAGCTGTGGGCAGCGGCGACACGAGTTCGATGCCCGGCCAGGGAGATTCCCACAGGGCGCAGCAGACCTCTCCTGCCTCGCCCGCTGCTCCCCTCAGCAGTGTGTTTCCATCGATCTGCCTGTTCTGCTCCCCACTCTGTCTCTGGTGAACCCTCTCGCCGCCCCACGCCTCTGGCCTGCACCCCAGCTTGTCTGCATAAATAAATAAATCTTAAAAAAAAAACACACCGATGACTCATACAGAAGGTCAACAATTGCTGAAAGTGAGCTGTTGCTGTCTCCTGTGTTAAGGAGTTCTGATGAGATATTTAATCCCCACATTATCCAGGTGTAGATGCATTTAAAACTCATATCCTAGAAGCTGACTTTATAGTTATGGGAACCAAGAGTGGAAATCACAGACCGGCGATTCAACCAACTCCTCCTGCAGGCGGCGGCCTTGGTTCTGCTTTGCCGTGTTGCTCTGTCTCTGTCCGTGGCATCTGTGTGGGCAGCGCTGGCCCCTGGCTCGTGGCCACAGACGCGCAGTGGCCATCTCCCCGACACGTTACGTGTTACAGGGAACACAGCGCCCACAGCAGGCACTTGCCGCCGCGTTTGTCTAGAGGGCCGGGGAGGGCTGCGATCGGCGCCCTCACGGAACAGCCCCAGTGGAGACCACCTCAGACTCACCGGAGCCGAGGCCCGCCAGGCAGTGGCCAGGACGACCTTGACTTTATTTCCTCCCACCCGAGGACATCGAAGGCGCAAAGCAGCGTCTCCCGGCGGCGTCTGCAGGAACAGGGGCGGCCTCGGCGCCAGGCGGTTTCTTCAGCTGCGGTTATCAGGGTCGTGCAGACGCCGGCTGAATGTCAGCGTGCGGCCAGCCTGCACGCCCCTCCTGCTCTCAGGCTGGGAATCCTTCTGGGGTCTGAGGGCCCCATTTGTTTGAGCCCAAGAGGACTGGTTGGCGAAAGAGATAGCCCTGCAGCCCTCACGCTCTGCGCACCACGGCGAGGGGCACGCGGCCACGAAGCCAGGCCCCACCGGCTGCCCTGCCACCCTGGCTCCCAGGCCGCTCTCCGCCCCGTGCTGGGCGCCAGCTGGTTGCTGAGGAGCACGGCGTCCCCATAAACTAGACAATAACTCGTGCGGTGCCCTGCACCCCTGAGGCATAGAGGAGGCAGGTGGAGGGTTGGCAAGGGCAACAGCTGGCCCGCCCCGGCTGGGGCGACACCCACACCCTGCCCTGCGGTTAGGGGGGGCGTGTCATCAAATGGGCATTTGCTCCACCACCCCAGCCTGGCCTCCCCGGGGCCTCCTTACCATGATAAACCCTAAAGCAGCCACATGGTCTTATCCATTTTCTGGTGGCTTCTGGAGCTTTCCAGGGGAAATGAAAGGGAGAATGATACAAACTGAACAAAAAAGTCCATGAGTTTAAAATGACAACCTTACTTCTCCCACGTCTCGCACGTGCACCTTTGCGCTTTTTTGTTTTTTAAGTGCGACATCCGAGTTTAAAACAAAAACAGACTCAACGTCACTGGAGACGTCACGATAGCTGGGTTTGAATTTGGGTCACCTCCGGAGAAGGTGGCACGCCAGGCACCCTGAAATGGGGGCCGTCTCCCTGCGCTCCGCCGGCGCCCCGCGGCCTCTCCTCTCCCGCGAGCAGGGACATGCGGGGTGAACTCAGCGCTCCACACGCGCCCGCACAGAGGTCACCGGGGACGAATATGCGGGCTTCTGCGGCCCAGATTCTGACGGTAAAATAGGACACTGCGCAGAGGAAGCCTCAGCCGCGCGGGCGTGTGTGTGCAAGAGGGACCTGGGTCGTCGGTGACACAGGGGCGGGGGCGAGCGCAAGGCGCTTTAGAGACAGGCTGGCCGCATCCGGGCGCCGGCCCCGGCGTTTCTGGGCAGGGAGAAACACCCCGAAGTCTCAGCCGCGGATGGCGGCGCCCAGCGGGGAGGCGTCTGGGGGGGAAGACGCGGCTTCGCATCAGCGACGTCGGGCACGGCGCAGGAAGCCGGCGCGTCCGGAAAACCCCCAGGGCCGGGTGTGGTTAAGAGAGCAGGACAAGGCCGCGGGTCACAGGGCGGCCGGATCGGGAGTTTATCGTCCCTCCGCCTCACCCGCTTCGAAGTGACCCCGAGTCGCGGCCGGCGCGCGTCCCCCACGTCGAGGGGAGGCGGGCCCTGCCCGGCGAGGGCGCGTCCTCACCCCGCGTGCCTGTTCTCGCACGGCGGAGCCCCCAGTGCCGCCGCCCGGGCCCTCTCTGCCCCGCGCTGTCTCAAACGGACACTGAGCGCGGACGCGCACAGCCCGCTCAGCGGCCACGGGGTGTCGCGGGCTCGAGCCAGGTTGTCGCTTTCCCTTCACCCCTCCTGGGCTGAGGAGACTCGGAGTCGCTCGGCGACCAGAGCCCCGGGCAGGGTCTTTCGTCCATCTCTGGAGTCGAGTTGCAAATCATCAGAGCTTAAAGAAATCTAGACGCGCACATGCCTTCCCTTTACTCTGGAGGTAAATCTAAATCAAGCGTGTCCTGCCCCCTGAGCGGGAGAAGATGAGGTGCGCAAGTGGTGGGGCCTCCCAAGACCCCAGAAATGAGAACGGAAATGACCCAATGACAGCCCATAAAAGTCAGCGTGCAAGTACCCATTCCCCAAAAACGAATTTGCTGAACCCAGAGGTGGTTTCCCGACAGAGTCAGACATAAAACTTAAAACCTGAAACCTGGGATTGGCGGAGAAGGCTCATTTCTGAATTACAAGCTAAGACTCAACTGCACATTTCCAGAACGACGGCGGCGCAGTCCGCTCCCCCTTCTCTGCCCGGCCTCCGTGCCCAGCGGTGAGCAGCCTAAAGAGTATCTAGGAAATTGATGATGATGAAGTTTCACACACTGCAATATTATAAGAACAATCCCGATATTATTTTTTATGACCAGGGCTTTCCTGACGCCATAAAGAAGCGTGTCTCAGAAAAGATCCATCTTGCAAAGAAAACCAAACTAAATGTGACCCCGGCAACCCGCAGCTCCGGGCTGCCGTCTTTCTTAAAGATGGTTACAGCTTTGGTGTCACGTCTGTCCTCTTGCCTTATCTTTTGAAGACGCTCCTGACAGCTGGGCCTCGTAATCGCCGGCTGTTTCTTCTGAGACGATCCCTCCGCTCCCCCGGGGCAGGCCGATTTTGTCTGTGGTTAGCAAGGGACAGTGCTGTCCATCTCGGTGAGTCGTGGGCTTCGGTCAGTGCCGTGTCACCACTAATTGCAGCAAAAGTGTTTAACTGGCTGGGACCTCCCTGGTGGCGCAGCAGTTAAGCGCTGCGCTGTGGAGCTGTCGGCAGCAGAAACGCGAGTTCCACTCCTGGTCGGGGAGAATCCCACACGGTGCGGCAGACCTCTCCTGCCTCCCCGCTGCTCCCCTCAGCAGTGTATTTCTGTCCATCTGCCTGTTCTGCTCCTCACTCTGTCTCTGGTGAACCCTCCCGCCACCCCATGCCTCTGGCCTGTACCCCAGCTTGTATGAATAAATAAATCTTTTTTTAAAAAAAGTGTTTAACTGGCCTCTTTTCCTCTTTATGTTTTCCTTTCCCCAAAAAACAAAACAGGCAAATATGCCGACATCTCCAAGCAGGTGTGGCAGCACTGGGATTGGTGAAATTTGTGACTTTTTCATAATCGTTATCTGAAAACACAATTGCTTTGAATTATCTTAGGTGCTTTTCAAGAAAACCAGGACTCATAAAATCAGCTGTCCCTACAGTCCCTGAATTTAAACTTTGAGTGGTTTACTAAGACAACAGTTACAGAAATAATGGATTAAGAAATATTTGTCTTGGATGTGGGTGTGTTTAAATAAGTGTCACAGAGTCCCTAGTTGAGTTTGTGTCTTTGTTCTCATTCCCTAGTAAGCAGTTACAGTGCAAGTAGGAGCTAGTGTGCAATTTTAAATTATTGAATATATGTGACACATGATATTAAATCAAATAATTGTAACTCTTAGACAATATTGCCCAGAAAAAGGAACCAAGAATTCATTTCAGGTGTTTTGATTGTATTTCTTGCCCAATATTATTCTTCTCAGTATAATAATAATGGTTATGAAATTTAAAATCTTAATTCAGGAGCGAAGACAGAGTGTAGAATACAGGTGATGTTATTTGAACAACTCCTGGATCAATATTATCAATATTACTCTCTTAAAAATTACCAGCAAGCAATGCAGAAAGAAGAGTTGAAAAAATACAAGATTTGGGGATTTTGTTTTCAGAATTCCAATTTGACAGGCCTATGTTTCCACAGAAAATTGAGGAGCTCTTTTTGTTGGCTCTTAAAATACGTTTCGAGGGTTCCAGACCCACTATTTGGTTTTTATTCCTGCAACTTTTTAACACAGCATTTTTCTGATGACCTGACTTTTAAAGGTCTGGTCAACATGGCGGCCGTCGCCTCGTGGAGCCACACGCACCGGGGGGCTGACGGGCAACGCCCCTCCCCGCTGCCTGGGCGCTCCATCCGCGGCGTTAGTGCAAAGGGGTCAGAAGCAACGTGAGATCTGATTCTGGGGCTAAATCTATTGTTCTGGTTGAGGTGGAGCTTGATCCTCACGTCCCGATCAGGATAAATTAGGTACGTCCTAAATGGGCAGCAGCCTCTACTCACATGGGGATAGACATATGTGTATAAATACACACACACACACACACACATAATACACACATATATATAATATGTGTGTGTGTATGTATGTATATGCAATTCCTTCCAACTGTGAGATTGATATAACTTTAATAAAGTAAAATGGTTAACAGAATTGTCATTTGTAAAATTAGGGATTATGGGAGAAGTGATAAAAATAGAATCAAATATGTGCTTTGAACTGTAATAAATAAGTCTTCTCAAAAGCATCTTCCAAAACAAACCAAATTTATATGCATTAAAAATGTGCTTAGGCAAGTAAGTCTTCTCCGAATCTCTTTCTGTAATTGTTCAGGAAATATTGCTTTGCTATCTATCTGCTGATCTTGTGATATGTCTGTTCAAATGATACTGCTTTTTAAAGTTTCTACACAACACTTGCTGGCTTGAATTTTAATGCCTTTTCCACATACATTGGTATCTTTTTTTTTTTTAAGCCACAAGAACCGCCTGGCCCCTCAGCAATGCAGCAGGAACACGAGCCAGGGCCGGGGTCCGAGCTTCCGGCCCGCCTGCAGCGCAGGCGCCGACGGGTCCCCTTTACTGCGCTCCCTAAATACATCCGCTCACGTGGCCGGTGGCTGGGCGGCAGCAGTTTTGCTGTCGAACTTATTTAAGCTACTTGAATGAGTCAAACACACGCACTAAGGATTTCCGGGGACATTCACTCAGCTCCTGTGAGCAGACTCTCATCTCCAGGGACGGAGTAGCGACTAGGCCGGGGTCCCCTTGTGGCTACATTCTAGTGGTAGAGGACAGGTTATGTCTTAGATAAAAAATAAAGATAGACAACTAGAGACAGACACTTGCCAATAATGGCTAGAAAGATACAGACAGTAGAGAGTGATCGAGAAAGTCGGTAGGTGCAAGGATGGACAGACAGATGATACAGCTAGACACATAGACAGAGGCACAGACACACACACCAAATAAATAGCAGAACGTGGGGAAGGATGAGGAGGTGAGCAGACAGCTCCCTGAAGAGGTAACCCCGACCCAGACACAAAGGTGTCGGCCGCCAGGCCCCCACGCTGGGCAGCGCTCCCCTCCCCCCTGGTTAAACGCGCGCTGCAGGGCACCTCGGCCTACAGGCGGGAACAGGTGTAGAAACAATCTGAAAAGGAATCCAAAGCCAGCAGGTAAATTGTCTTACTAGTTAAGACAAAATGCCAAGGTCACCTGAAAAGAGGCTTCTACTGTATTAAAAACTGGTATAAAATGGTTCCCTCTGGGCAGCCCCGCAGGCTTCACCCAAAGAGCCAATCTGCAAGGCTCAGGTTAGCCGTTGACACAAAAGGGTTTTACGCACTTGAGGTGGGAAAGACATTTGCTCCTTTTCCTCTCTCTGCCCCTGTGGGCTGTGACTTGGCTGGGGCTAAAATCACCCAGCTTTTCTCCCCAGGGGCAGAGTCAGGGTCCCGGACTGGACACGAGACTCCCTGGAGTCTCCGCTTGGTTACAGAAATGGCTCCAGGCCTCCCTGGTAGCACGAGGGGTTATGAAGCTACAGGCAGCCGCTGCAGCACAAGTTCGATCCCCGGCCAGGGAGCTTCCCACAGAGCGCAGCAGACCCCTCCTGTCTCCCCGCTGCCCCCTCAGCAGTGGATTTCAGTATATCTGCCTGTTCTGCTCTCCACTCTGTCTCTGGGGAGTCCTCTCACCCCACACCTCTGGCTTGCACCCCAGCTCTGTGTGCATCAATAAATCTTAATAAATAAATAATGATATACGCTGGAGAGAGCTAAACAGGCTGAAAACAGGCAGTTGGGTAAATCGGGAGCTGATGCTGCCTAACTCACCCCATCAGCCTGCACGCAGGGTCCGCCTGTGTGTCTGCGTCAGAACCGTGGTCCCAACACAAAGGGGAGGTGCCGCTGCTCTCCAGATGGGGGCGCTAGTGTGGCTAAAGCACATTCCACACTGGAACCGTGGACCCAAAACAAAACCCGAACACATGGGCCACACTGATATGAGGTGTGCCTACTATCAGCGGTTTTTTTAATGCATATTTGAGAGATTTAGCACCAAATAAATTAATGGAAAAATTTATGGGAAGTTATAAACAAAACAAAGGAACAGACAAAGCTAAACCAGAGCAAACTCTAGAAATCTGAATGCAGAACAAAGACTACCAGGGGAGGGGCGGGGAAGAGTGGGGAGGGGCCCAGCAAAATCTGAGGACTGCAGGCCTTCGGCAGTGGGCTGGAGTCAGAACAGGCATCTGAAGAGTCCGAACCCCTGAATCATTTCCAGTGTGGGAAGCCAAGGGTCTCGCAATAAAAATTAATACTATTTAAACAAACAAGCAAACAACGTTGATGTGAATTCAGCTGGCCACAAGAAGCGTATGAACACTGGCTTGATTTCATCACAGAAGGACCCGGTAATGGACACGACAAGGTCGCGAAGCAATGAGGGGTGTCTATTATACGTCCGTTACATCGTCTACTAAATTATCTGGCCTCTCGTCTACAGAGTCATCTTTGAGACAAAGGCCAAACGAAATGCGGTTCAGGTTAAATCTTTCTCTTAAGAATCCAGAACCTACTATAACATAACCTACTGTAAGAGCAAAAATAAAAAATATTTTTCCCTCTGAGCAAACTCTGCTTTTGAAGTTTTATTCTCACCACTGTCGCTGACAGGGCGTCCTCAGTGCCCGTGTCCCTGTTATCACACTAAGTCTAACACACCCAACATGGTGGCTCCAGTTTCTCCTGAGTCGCGCCCCAGTAAGGAAGGTTTTCTACAGGAACTTTCCTTCTCTCCAGCAACAGTGAAAGGACTTAAGGCTGGAACTGCAAGTGCACCTGCTTTCACAGGCTATCACACTACAAGCCAGTGTAGAAACCATGAGGTCCAAAGTCTTTAGCGTGGCCACTGAGACAGAATTAAGCTGCTGTTTGCTTAGGGTGTGTTTGCACGTGTAACCAAGGATGAGATCTAATTACACACCCTTTATGAGCTTTACTGGTAATATTCCATTATTAAATCCATATTCTGACACTACTAGATTTTTTCATTCAACCATCTGTTGTGAAAATAAAAACAACAGAGAACAGTGCTTCACCGGTGACTCTTAACGGCTCATCTAGTCTGCATATGTCCTGTGCCCACTGGGACTAGTGATCTAGGACCCAACACACGTCACCCACAGGAATGACCCAGGACAAGACCTGCAGGCCATCCAGGTTTAATGCAATGAAGGCCCCAAAATAGGGGCATTTATTGAGTGCACAGGGAAGGCAAGTGCGGGTGGTTTTCTTGTGCTGGCCCCTCCAAATTGACTCCCCTCCCTCTCCAGCCCCGCCTTTCCCTGGCCTCTCTGGCTATGGAGTCAGTGAGGATCTCTCAAGAGCAATTTAGGGAGAGGAAGACAGTCCCAGGAATGCGTCCTCCTGGCTCCGTCCCGGGAGTCGCCTCTGGCCGGCAGCACCCGACTGCTGCCCTCAAGGCCTTCTCTCGGGGCAGCTGCTGTGGACTCGGAATCACTCACCTAGAGTGGATGGCATTTGCCATCTACATGGGTAACATCAGGTTTATTTTCCCTCAGACATATTGGTGTGTAGAAATTGGAAATTAAACTAAGACTAATTTAATATTATAATCGTGGTTTTGGAAGCAACAGACTATGTTAGACCTCCTGGTTACGCGCAAAGCGTAGCAGCACGCACACTCGGGCTGAGCTGTCGACACTGAAGTTGCCGAGTGAGCTGTCACCCAGGAGCCTACTCTGCAGATCCCCCGGGAGTTAAGGTGAGCGTTGGCAGGAGACGCCGATCTGTGATTCTGGATTTTGTCCATCTTCCTCTCTCAATAACACAACTAACATCTGGCAGGACTTGGCGAGGAGAAGAGACGATGTGCACAGGGGACAGTGAGACTGGCTGCGGGGGAGGAACGAGCGAACAAGGAGACCTCGAGCAGCAAGAACAGATGCGCTTCCTGCTGGCAAAGCCCCGGTGGAGAAGGCAAGCTCGCTGCCCGGGGGGCGTCCGTTGGGCTCCTGCAGTCAGGAGGGAGCAGGGGCCCCAAGTGAGGACCACGAGAACTTCAGTCACAGAGAGTTCACGGAGACTGCTAGAAACCTTTCAGACCATTCAGGCCGGGCTGCAAAATGTATCACACGGTCTTCAGAATATCGACGATCACTGAAACAGCGAGACTCCAGCCAGAGTCACCCGCCATCCTCCTCTCCTCACATTACACATTCAGTCAGCCGTTGGGTTTGGTCAACTCCTTTCCCCACATTTGTCTTATCCATCTGCTTCATTAGACTTCAGGGGCACCGACGTGGCCATTCGTCATCCCTTCCTTTACTGTGGGGGTCACGCCTCGGCCCGCAGTGTCACCCCGTTCAGGCTCTCTGTCTACACTGCCCCAGGG
This sequence comes from Scalopus aquaticus, assembly GCA_004024925.1. NCBI lineage: Eukaryota > Metazoa > Chordata > Mammalia > Eulipotyphla > Talpidae > Scalopus > Scalopus aquaticus. Next base: position 102,228 of record PVIJ01003830.1, on the reverse strand, counting down.
AGCTCGGGCATACGGCTAGAGTCACCACACGCCCGTCTGCTTGGAGGTCTTCAGCTGCGCGCCCCCCACGGGGTCAGGGGGAGAGTCCTCTGACAGCAAGCGCTGCCCTTCGTGACCAGACCCCAGGACACGCTTCAACACGCCAAGGGCCTTCAGAGTCGTGTGGTTGTGTGTTCTTTATGTTGCTCTTCTGCCTGGAAGCCACCTCCTCGGGCCTCAACAAGGGTCGAACAAAAACGTGTTCTTGTGGTCCCACAGCCTTTGTGTGTCTTCTTATCCACGCTTTTGCCTTTCGTCCCACCCCTCCAGCTCTGTAATCAATAATCAGAGGTGAAGTCCAGCCCCCCACATTTTCGGGCCCACAACACCGAGGATAACCAGCGAGTGGGCAATGACTCGGTTTTGAATGAACGGAAACTCGGTTTGTCAGACGTGTTGTTTGTACTGCACACAGCACGTGAGAGCACAGAAAGTTACGTCACAAGCTGCACTGTTTCTGGAAAACTCTCATCATCTCTGTGTGGAACTTTGTCCACAAGATTTTTATTTAATATAAAAAATTATGTTAACTCTGTAAATTCTCTGATGCCTTTCCTCGGAACTACCTCCAGACACTGGGCTCTCTATGGAGCTAGAAAACGCGGAACTTCTCCAAATCACTGCGGCACCGCAGGGAAAACGCCTCAGAGGAACACGAGCTGGAAACCGCAAACGGAAATTCGGCGGGGCCCGGCCACGTCCCCCCGCTGGCCCGCGGCGCGCGCTCCTGCACCAATTGCAGCCTCTCCAGTGGCTGGGTCCGGGGAGCCCCCGGAACGCTTGGCACATTTCACTGGGCCCCGAGTGGATTTGAATGTGGCAAAAAGGCAGTGAATTCTCAGCGCTGCCAACTCGGAGAAAAGGCAGAGTACAAACGCTGTCGTCCCCCTCTGTGGGCGGTGGCCACACTCCCGCCGGGCCACCCTCCCCAGTCGGCGGTTCACTCGCCCTCTCCCGTCTAGTTCGCCCCCTCAGCAAGCGCTTTCAAACACCCCAGAGGGATGCTGGGCTCGCTGATGAGGCTTTCTTGGCCCCTCTCCTCTGAGACTCCAGGAAGACTGTGTTAACAATATGTACTGGAGTCGTCCTTGCGTGATCTTTGACCTTCATATTAAGAGAACTGATGTCAAAATGAATTTGCAATGCACTTTAATCTCAGGAGACAGTAGAAGCGCACAAAATGGCTGGCTGTCCTCTGTCTTGAATGGTGAGATGTTACCACAGACAATTCGCAGCCAGAGCATTTCATCAACTTGTCTGACCTACCAACTAATATTCAGAATAGTAGTTCTTGTTCCTGTTCCCAAAACAGCACACAAGCCGAGTATGTGGCTTAACTGCGGATGACAACTTTGATGTCTGTGAGGAATAGCAAATATTTCCAACTATTTAAAAGCATCTTAAAGCTAAATTATTTATTATTAACGAAAACAATCTAATCAATAGATATTGTTGAGATCCAAATACTATATTCCTGAGCCCCAATATATTTTAGTGACAAATACCATGAAATTTCACAAATCTTGGAGAGTTATTCTGTTCCTGGGCACTTTAGGGACTCTGAGGTACAAAGATTTCTTCTTCTAGCTTGATAGCCATGGGTGGCCTCTCATCTCAGTCTGATAGGTGAGATTAACTACAAATGAGATAAAACAATCTCTCCTCTCTTGGTAGCTTTTCCGAGGAAAGTCGGGGTCAGTTTCAATCAACCAGCTGTTTACAATCCTGTAGAGTGCCACACAAGTCCCTTTAAATACCGTGGGTTGGAGGGAGACATAAACATCGGAACGCATTCTTCCTAACCTAGTTTGTTAGCGTCCTCCATCAAAGTATTACCATGATATGTCCATTTTGTTAGCTCTAAGAAGTGAAGGGGTTATAGCTGTACAGGGAAAACTGGCACCCACATTTCACAGAGCAAAATCGGAACCCAATTTGGAGTCTTCTGTGTTTCTATCAGAGAAGATTTGAATTATTATCTCCATTAATTGACACAATTATGCACGCATTTTCGCTCATAATCAGAGGACGGGAGGACTTCAGACTAATTGTAGTCGAAGAAAATTTCACTTTCTTTTCCAATAAATATTAGCATCAGGAGCCTACGAACCCTTCCAGGAGACATTCCCCGTGCGTGTCTACTGAGAACCGTGCCGGCCTCTCCAGCGAAGGCCGACGGGCCTGGAGCCAGCCCATCCTGAGTCATCCGCGGCCTTTCCTCCCCGTCCGGACCAGAGGCACAGAGCGGAACAGCATCCCGGGGGAGTGGACGGGAGGGACATCAATATAACCCCAACACAGAAGACTCTCGCCTATGAGGCGGAACGGGGAGGGCAGCCGGGGCTGTCTCCTCCCTACAGCTCTCCAGCCGACGGCCCTCAGGTGGGATGCTAAATTAAGAGGCATTTTGTTTGTGTTGTTAGCAGCTAGATCGAAACAGTCACTGAGAAATGTTTCATTACTGCGAGGAAAGGATTCTTTTAATAAGACTCTTAGGAGACTAAGTTTTAATGACGCTTAACACAATGTTTTAAGCCACACACCACACTACATGTTATTTCTTGTTAACTGCTGGTTATTAAACAGCAGGCTGGCTCCAGATTGCCTGTGGAGGGTAGTTAGGGTTGGCTGATCCATCTCTGACAATTTGAGTAGCTGATGGAGGGACGAGCGCTGTTGGCATTTGAGGGATTTTCATTTCAGCATCTGCCCAGTGCGGGAGCAGATATCGTCGCCAGGTGCATTCTGCACAGTATGTTCAAGGGTTGAAGCCAATTAAGCACAATGTAAGTTTCAGTGTCTTCTAGAATTCTGTGCCCTCATCCAAACTTAGCGTGCTGAAGCCGAAGCCGAAGCCATTCCCCGCACTGCTGAGCCCAGCAGCTGCGCGAGATTTCCCGCAAACCAGAGAACAAGGAGGGCGGTGAAGACCTGAACACCCCGGAATAGATGGCGCAGTAAAGCCGCGCCTGCCGGTAGCTCGCTCCTTAGCCACTCGCACACGTAGCATCTTGAAACCAGCAGCGCGAGGACACTGCTCTGTAGCGCCTTTGTGTCTCCCAGCGGTCAGCTCCCGTCCCCCGTCTCCGTCCTTGCAGCCCCGGCGGGCAGAGCCGTCATGGACGGGGGCCAGGCCCCGCGCCTCCGCGTTTAATGTCATTTACTGAAAGCCACAAAGAAACCGGGACACAGACCCACCACCTGGCCACAAATAAGCAACAAGCCACACTCTGAGTAGCTGCCCGCTGGGCGGGAGACCGCCGGGGCCAGGCCCTGGGCTCGCTCTGCTCTGCCCGATCCGCAGGTGCCTGTTCTAGGACCGGCCACCCCCAGGGTCCTGCAGGAAGCAGACGCCCCAACTTCCCTGTCCCCGCGGATCTGCCTCCCGAGCCGCCGCGAGGGGTCGGACTTGTGGGAGGAATCTGTGACTTGCTTATATCTGCAGAGAAATCGTCCTCTGGTCCTAAGGAAGTGAGGGAAGAGCTTCTCAGACGCGCTTAGCTGCATCTGGGTTCACGGAGTTGGAGCGGCCGAGAGCAAGCGCCAGTGCAGAGGAGGAGCTTGAGGCCAGCGCGTCTGTGGTCTGCGCTGCCAGGGTCTCCCAGACCCGGGCTCCGGAAGGCGCGACCGGCCCTCCAGGACGGGATGGGGACCGGCCATCCCCACAGGAGGGGACCCACTTTCATCTTTACTAGACAGGTCGCTGCAAACGGATGTGCAGATCCGGACCGGCTCGACGCAGGCCCGGCCGGCCCCACACCCCGCCGCGCTCCGCTCTCCTGGACGGCCGGAGCCGCCGCAGCGAGCACCGAGGTCTCCACCGGACCAGCGGCCAGGGCTGCACGACGTCGCCCCCCACCAAACGGGGCTCACCCCCTGCGCCCTCACAGCCCCGGGCTGGCCAGCGCTCGGGGTCCGGGCGGCAGGGGGCAGAGGCAGGCGGGGCTCCGGGCGCATTGGGGCGCAGCGGCCGAGGGCCGGAAGCGCCGAAGCTGCGCGCGTTGGCTCTAGTTTGGGTCCCGTTTTAAAAAATTTCCTTTTCAAAGTGGTTTTATTCTCAAAGTCGGACGAGCCCTTTCTGAGCAGGCGCCCCGGCGCCCCGACCGCGGCGTCCCGGGCAGGCTCCGCGGGCCCACGGGAAGCGCGCGGGCGAGGCTGCCGGGCGGGCGTCCCAGGCGTCGGCCTCAGCAGAGCAGGATGTCTCGGCCAGACCGCCGGGGGCCTAGGGGTCCCCCCGGACGCTGGGCCTGTGCTAAGAGCTGGGCCCCCGGGGCCTTCGCTGCTGTCCACACCCCGCCCTGGTTTCGCCTGTAGACACTCCCCTTCCCAGCAGCGCCGGACGCGCCCAGGGAGGGCCCTTGGCCGCTTCTTCGCATTCGCGAGCAATATTGAGATGCCGTGACGCGAAACTAGAACGATAAGGACAAATACTGGACAGTTACACTTACAGTGCAGTAGAAAGAGAAAAGCACTAAACGGACAGATCAGTGAAAATAAAAGTAGAGGTTGCTGGAAACAAAATGGCGTGGGGGGGCGGAGAAGGGGGCAGAGTATCTAGGGGCGTGGGGGGTTGTCTGGTTTCTGTCTGTTTTCCCTTGAAAAGGAAAAGGAAAAGGGAACAACATTCAAAATATTTCACCCAGAGGCGTGACACGTCTGCAAGCCAGAAAGCTTACAGCCCCGCTATGTGCACTCTAACAAAGCAGGATGGCCCCACGCGGCCACGGCGACACTGACCCAGGTGTTCTGACCTCCCGCGGTGCTGGGTTTTAGAAATCGCCGGCGCTAGGTGTGCTTGAAAGGGCGGTGAGGATCCTGACTGACCTAAAGGAAGACACGAGACCTCAGGCCTGTCCTCGCCAAGCTCAGACAGTGGGCAACTACCTGCTCAGTTTCCCTTCATGTCAGTAATATTCATAATTAAAATAGGCGGGGGGGGAAATGACTTATTCATAATTCAGGCTTCCTTTGTTTTTGTTCTTTCGTGTGTGCCGCAAGTAACACGGTAGCGCGGGCCTCCGGCGCTCTTGGGCGGTAGCTGACGCGGGAACACCCGCTGGCTGCCGGTGAGGTCCCCGTCAGGGCTGCTGGGGGACAGCGCGGCCCAGCCGCCCAGAAGCAGGACCCCCCACTTCTCTCCCGCAGGCCCCGCGGCCTGGCTGACGTCGGCGCCTCTCTCAGCTGCGCGCATCTCACACCGCCCCGGAGCTTACCGAGAAACTCCACGTAGCTTTTCAGGGGCTTTGGGGCGTGTCTGCGTGACGGATTTTGAATCTACAAATAAGGAGACTCTCCGCTATAACAATCCATAGCAGAGTCAACTCCGATTTGATGTCATAGTGAAAGTTTTCAAAATTCAAAGATTTCTGACGACGGATTAGAGTGTGAGATGTTAAAGGAAAATCTGACTCCTCACAGGGATGGAGAAGAACCGCAGACACGATGCCGCAGTCACCTCCTGCCTCATCTCCGCGAGCCCATCGGCTGCGGGTGCTACTCAGCTACAGAAAAGACCAAAATCCCCATCTGGGGCACGGACGGGGCTGGAGGGGTGACGCTAAGTGAAGTCAGTCAGAAGGAGAAAGACAAATACCAAATATTTCTCCCATATGTGCAAAAGAAAGAAAGAAAACAAAGGAACAAAGTTAAACCAAACAAACCCTAGAAGTCTGGCTGGGGCTGCCAGAGGGGAGGGAGAAGACGGAGAACAAGAGGGGAGGCCCAAGGCCTGTGGCGGAAGATTGAGGGTGCCCGCTGGGGGGCATGGCATGGCGCTATGCATCTGAAGTGGGGTGAACCTGCATCCCTAAAGCACATACAGTGTTCTAAACCAATGTTACCCCAAAAAACAATGATGCAGTTTTTAAAAAACAATCCACATTCAGAAGTTTTGAGGGAGAAACTTTCTCAGGAGAACGTGCCGCTCACACAGTTTAAGACACTTCTGCGGGGATCTGGAAGTGGACACACCCGAATTCTCAAAGTCTGACGCGACAACCGCGAGATCAGTCTCCCCGAGAGAGCCAGAGCCCCGTTATTCTAACCAAAGACCCTAAACTTAGTGCTAAGCACAGCCACCTTCTAACAGGTTTTGTGCTTGGGGGCTGGGCCCGGGGGGGCATGGATGTGGACCCCCACACTGCTGATGGGGTCACCAGGCGGTAGCCAGCTGATAGCCAGGGAGCCCCAGGCGTCCAGGACAGCTGCACCCACACCCAGGCTCCCGGCGGGCTGGTCCCCAAGCCTCCACTGTGGTCTCCCCACCTTCCGCCTTGGCGCGCCGCCCAGGGTGCGCCCGGCGGCTCAGGCCCCAACCGCGCCGGCTCCGAGACAGCCACGGACGCCCCCGAGCCCCAGACCCACACGCCTCCCTCGGCCAGACCCAGGCCGCCTCGAGGCCCCGCTCTCACGGAGGAGACCTGCCGTCCTCTGGGGGAGGGTCCCGGGCCTCTGCCTTCCGCATCCGTCCAGCTAAACCACAGCACCGCAGCCACTGAGTTCACGAGCACTGGTTTTCTGTGCTCAGTATTTTAAATGTCCATTATCCTGCCGGCCACGACCGGGGACGAGGCCATTGAGAAAATCGATGAGTTGTTCACTCCTTGCTCACTGTTCCCTGACTCAGGCGGTGTGGCCCTTTAAACATGGCTTTTTCTCTAAAAATAAAACAACACCGAGGCCTTGTGTGAGGTGAAAGGCGACACCCCCACAACTCTTTGTTCATATTTGGCGCTTCGGAGGGAACAATGGGGCGCGTTCCCCTCCTGGCGGGAGCTGCAGAATGGGGGTCCTGTGATTCCGGACGAGCGTCCAGCCCCGCTCTGAGAAACGCCCGTCTCAGGATGCCCCTACGGCCAGGCCCCTGGCCACTCGGGCACCGCCCGCCGATGCCGGCGGCTCTGACAGCGCCTCTGTGTGAGGGGATTCGAGTTAACCTTTCGTATTTTTATAACAGAAGCCGCCGACGCTCCAGGCGGGGATTTGGTTAATTGCTTCTCTGATGAGAGACCGTCCTCAGTGGCAAGGGACTTAAGGAGATTTAGCAAATCAACAACAGGTAAATTAGGAGAGGATCAGCGTCTTCCCCACCGGAAAAAAACGTGAATGTTAAAAGCTTGACCTAATCCTCAGCCTCATGCATATTTCTAAAGTAGGATTTGTCAGTGCAAATGCAAAGTGTCTCCAATTTGATATCAGCGACCCTGTCTGCCTCATACGCTGGAGCAAGGCGCAGAGCTGACGGCAGCATCGGCGGACAGCCCCGATTGCAGGGAGGCCCCACACGGACGTCCACTGCGGAGGCCCCCCACTCTGCGCCCCAGCTGCCGCCCCCACACCCCCACACCAGGCCTGGGGCCCACTGGTGGGGGGGGATTCACCTGCCACTGCGCCCCCCATGGGGGAGGAGCTAATCAGCTACTAGTGGGGAAAAACATTCCCTGAAACTGGGAATCTTTGTGGGGTGAGGCGGCCAAGAGCCATCATAGAGGAGCCTGCAGGTCTTTCGAAGATTCAGGAAAAACAAATACTTTGTGCACCCTTCTCTAGGTAAAGTGCACCTGTGCCAAGGAGACTTCAGAAAAAGAAGAGGCAGCAGGTGGGGGAGAGTTCAGGTAGGGGAGGGGCCGGGTGGGGGAGGGGCCAGGTGGGGACACACCCTGGTAAGTGTGACTGCCCAGGCGGGGTCAGCTGACGGGCAGGAGGCCGCCGCGTGGCCTGCTGAAGACACCCGGCTCTGCTGTGTCGACGACCCCGTGCGCCTCCGCAGGAAGCCGCGTCCTCCCTGGCTGCAGGGAGAGGACCCGAGGGACCCGCAGGAAGCGCCCCGTCGCGCTGACCCTGGATGCCTTCTGTGCCTGTCCACCCGCCTCTTCGGGGCCACTCGCGGCAGGAGCGAGGGCAGCGCCGACGCGGTGGACACAGCGACACGGGGAGCTGGCCGCGGCGGGACCCTCTCGGGCCTGGTCACCCGGTGCCCCGGGAGCCGGCACAGGCCAAGTCTCCCCACGTCTCAGGGTCGGGGCGGAGCCTGCTTTAAAGGCTGTGACCTTCCGCCAGCAGCACCGTAAACGCGGGGACTCTCAGCCACGGGGTCCTCAGGACACGGTCGCCCGCGTGGACCCCGCGGGCTCCCCACGCGCCCTGCTGCGGCTCACTCCCGGCGGCTGAGTGACCCAGTCTCTGCCGAGACGCCACGGAGTGTCACAGGAGAGGCCTCGACACTCTGAGCCGCCGGCGCGGGACCCATCCCAATGAGCCTCCTCTCGACGCTGCTCCGGGTCACTCCGCCCGGCCGCTCGCCGGCCAGCGCCCGCCACTGCAGCGGCCACGGGCCGCGTCCCCGAGGCCTGCGCCCGCCCTCGGACCCGCTGCTGGCCACCCCCGCCCGCCCCGCGAGCCCGCCGCTCCCGCCACGCTGCAGACCTGCCCAGCTCCGCCTCAGGGCTGAGGTGTCCTCCTGGGGTCTCTCTCCTGACCTTGACATTCTGCTTTCTTATTGGCTCCCCTTCAGCCCCATTTCTCAAAGCTTCATTTATCTCCCACCAATCATGCCCCCCCAGACCACAGCTGGGCCAAAGGCCGCCGCCACCTCCAATCACAGCCGGCGGCCAGCGGGAGCGCAGCACGAAGCGCGGTGCTGGCCACTCCCGGCAGCCGGCAGCACAACAAGCACCCGCGGGACGCGGCCATGAGAGGCCTGAGCGGCGGCAGTTCCAGACCACAGCCCCAGCGGCGAGCACAGGCAGGGACGATGGACTGACGTCCAGCCGCGGGGCCAGAGGGCAGAGACCCAAGAGGACAGGCTGGGTTATTCAGAGGGCGAACTTTGTCGTCTGCAAAACCAAGGGGAAAATCAGCGGACTGGAAAGGACGGCCGCGGTGGCGCCGTAGCCCTAACCCTAACCCTAACCCTCACAAAATGGCGCCCACTGGGCCAGAGCCAGACCCTTGACTAATGTTAATCTTTCTGTTTTCAATGCCTCCCTTTGCATAAAGCTATTTAAATAGTAGATGTGGAATACTTCTCCAGCTCTCTTATGAATTAAATCCTTACGGATGGGCCCTGGCTTGGGGGCTCAGTTACCCAGATCCGTGCGACTGTGTAACCAAAGACACGCTGCCCCCCTTCCCTGGTGTCCAGTGTCATCGCCGGGCACCGTCCAGCACTGGGAATGACCGGCGCAACAGGCACTGCGACACTGCAGATCCTGCAGCTAAGGCGTGGCCCGTTGGCAAAGGCTTTGTCCGGTCACTGCTGCCCTCAGAAGCAGAGCGGGTCCGTCCGTCACGCGATTAGTCGGACACCAGAGTACTTCGGGTCGCGCGGGGAGGGAGCTGGGGCTGCCCTGGTGGCCCGCATGGGCCTCTGTAGGGACACTGGTGACTGAGGCACAGGCTGCGGGCCGACCGCGGAGCTTGCTGGTCTGCGGCACCACCAAGGCGTTTACTTTCTCTGCAGCGTCGCGGTGAGGGTTAAGTGAATTCACACAGCAGAGCACTTACAACAGTGCAATCAACACTCAGGATCACTTGCTACTATTTATATTCCATCTTATAATAAAGACAACACTATTTACAGAAGACTTCTTCTAAGCCTGGGGAACGCTGCCAGGTATTCTGACTCGGTGCACTGACCTTGGCAGGTGACACCAAATAAAGATACTAGGAGAACGTCCAGCCTGGCTGATCGGCCACGCAGAGGATGACACACAGTCCCGACTCATTCTCAGGGCTACTGAAGGGAGGAGCAAATACTTGAAAACCAGGGTAATATTCTGATAAATCAGCAGTTAACAAAAAGATTTGTAAGGTTTTAATGGGGCGAGGACATATTTGTGTCTACCTTATTGTCGTGACTAAAAATAGGTAGGCCACGAGGCGCCTGACACCCTTAGCTGCAGCCCCTTCTGACTTCGGGCGCAGAGCGACAAGGCAGGGAGGCAGGGGCCCCGGGTCCTCAGCTCCCGTCTGGGGCCCTGCCCGGGGGAGGCCTGGACAGCAGGGAAGAGTGTCCCCAGCACTTGGACATCATCCCTGTCTCCGTGGCTATCCCTCTCGACACTGGCAGAAAATGCTTCCAGAATCGAAGAAGTTAGACACACCAGCACGTCACATGCTCGTGGCGAGAAGGCTAAAAATAATTGTTTAAAGCCAAACACCCAAGGTGAGCATTACCTTGTGAAATTTTGATACAACCCCCCATCACTAAAATAATATTCCTTCGCACATCGTGCTTTTACAGTCTGCCTCCAAATTCCGCGCCTCCCAGGCCCAGGTCAGAAGCTGGGGCGGCTCCGCCCCAGGACGGGGGAGCAGGCCCTCCCGGGGCTGGGCCCCCCACGAGTGCCGTTGGCAGGCTCAGCCCCCAGCGGGGTCAAGCCCAGAAGCACATAACTCAAAGCCCAGGTCCGGTCCACACCCAGTGACGCCTGGGGCCTGGCTCCTTTGTGAAAGGAAAGTTATTTTTAAACGTGTTGCATAAATGTTCACAGGCTGGGAAAAAACAGATTCCACGTTCTTTTCCTTCACCTGGTCTCAGATCCACAGCAGCATCACAGCAAACTCCCCCTAACCTCACCTTGCCCCCGCCCCCCAAGAGCCGGCTGAGAACCGCGCCGGGTGGGAGGACGCGAAGGAGACCACCTGCGGGGGAGCCCGGCCGCGGGGCGCGAAAGCCACGGCCACGCCGCAGGCCTGTTCCCCGCTTGGCCTCCTAGCTGGCTGGGGCGCCCCGGGTGCCGGGGCCGCGGCGCGCTCCGCAGACCTGGGCCGGAGCACCGCGTCGCCCCTCCCCTCCCCACCGCCCGGTCTCCCCGAGGCCGCGGCAATGGCCTCGGGTCAGCAGGAGCAGAGGACGCGGCCCCTCGGCCCTCCGGAAATAGCTCTGCTGGGTTTGCGTCAGCAGCAACTGCCCCTGGCGGCCACCTCCCCGACCTCAGGCGCGGGCACCCCCGCTGGGGCTGCTGAGCGGCTGCTCCCGCACGGCGCGGGGCGAGGGGGCACCGGGGGACAGTGCCCGCTCGGCGCCTCCCGCCGCGCGAGGCCCAGAGGGGAAGGTCTCGCGGGGAGGCCAGTCGGGCCTCACACGGGGACTGGCTATTGGTCCCTGTGCCCTAGAACAATCCAGAGGGTCTGAGGAGGGCTGTGGGTTACACGGGGGCAGGGGCCCAGTTAGTAGCCGGTCAGCCGGGGCCACCAGCGCGCAGACAAGGCCGGGCTGGCCCGAGACAGAGACCTGGGCTCGTGGCCGCAGACGGCCGCGCAACGCGCAGACAACGCTGCACTCTGCTCCTCTTTCAGGCCACGCGGGGGCCCACGGCCCGAGGGTGCGTGTCTTTTCCGCCACAGAAGCGACCGGAAGACAAGTCTCCTGGCCGCATGAGGACGCCCGGGACCCCCTGAGCGCGGCCTGAGGAGGTGGTGCCAAGGCCGAACCTCCCCTGGAGCGGCCGCGCGAGCCTCGCAGTCGCCGCCCCACGCGGCCTCCGACAGTTTCCGTTTCTGGCACGTCCCTTGCCTCTGCGAACCTCAGCGTCCTCGTGAAATGGGGTAGCATGTCCACCCGGCCGGCTGGGCGCAGAAATTCAGCCAGATGAGACAGCGCGCTCGGCGCAGGGCTGGCGCTCGGCGGCGCGGCCGTCACTGGGTCACAGGCTGTTGGGATTGTCCACGGTTTCCCAGTCGAGCACCTCATTTAATTTACAAATGACCCACAATGTCCCCCGATCGGTCCCCGCCGGACGGGGAGGCGGAGGGGCGGGGGGCGGGGCGGAGAGCCGGAGGCCGGAGGAGCGGCCGGGCCCAGAGCGGCTTTTCGGGCTCAGGTGTCCACTGACCCGACGAGCCGAGGGGCACGCCCGCCCGGGACAGCGAGAGACGGGGGGCGGGGGGCGGGGGCGCGCCCGGGGTCACCGGAAGCGCTCGCTGCTCTGACGCGCCCGTTTCTGCGCGTGGCCCGGGGAACGGCCCTATTTGGTGACACAGCACCTTCCGGAAAGCGTGATGGCCACTCTGGTGGAGACCGCCTCAAGGCCCCCCGCTGACTGCTCCCCACGACCGCGGTCCCCTCCCGGGACCTGGCCGGAGCCGCCACTCACCGCTGAGCAGCAGGAGGCAGAGCTGGTGCTGCCGGAGACGAGGACGCCGGAGCTTCTGGCCGCACGCGGCCCTGTGCCCAGGAGCCCAGTCGCCGAGGGGCGGGAAGGCCCAGCCCGGGAAGTCGCAGTGCCGGCAGCCAAGGGGGCGCAGCGGGCGTCACCGCCCAGGAAGCCGCGAGCAGAGGGCGCCCCGCAGACCGGCCGTGGTAACGGCCTCGGGAGCGCTTCGGCGGCGCACAGCACGCGGGCGACTTACACGCTGCTGGACGCCTGGCGCGTCGTCCTGCAGCGTCCTCCGGGTCGCCAGCCGGGACTCCCCCGAGAGCCGCAGCCCCTCTGAGGCGTGGGAGCCGGGAGCCGGGAGCGGGGCCCGCATCGCCTGTCTGGCCTCCCCGCAGGCCGCGGCCTTCCCTGTCTGCGGACTTCCCCTCGGGAAGCCACACCGCGCTCTGCGCACTGGCACTGGCTTGGGTTTAAGCAGCGTCTCTGGCTGGCGGGTTGGCCCCTGCGGAGCCCGACCCCGAGCCGCAGCCGGCATCCGCCACCGGCCTCGCGAGCGCGCGACCTTAAAGCCCAGCCCGGCCTGTCTCTGCGCGCAGGCGCAGGCGCAGCCAACAGCTGCCGCAGAGGTCGCAGCCGGCCCAAGGGAGCTCCTCCGCTGGGAGGTACTCTCAGGACCGGGTAAGATCGTGATAGGCCACTGTCTGGGAGTTTCGGGGTGATTATGCAACCGCAGACACCAGGAACAAATGTCACCAAGCGCTCAGCGCAGGTGTAAGGTGTAAAATAAGTTTGACTGGTTGACTCCGAGGCTTCTCAGCGAGTTCAGTTTCATTCAGCTCTTTTCCAGCGGACGTCAAAAGCTTGGCAGAGGGGAGTGAGTATGGCAGCAGCTCCCAGATGAAAGCATTTTAACTTCTCTAAAATGACCGTGCAACTTACGGTCAATGAGATCACATAACTGACCATACCAAAAGATGGTTCTTACAGTCGATGGCATCTCAGGTGCTGAGCACAGGATGCTGGACGAGGACTCCCGCTGGGTGAGCCAGCATGCGATGCCCACACTGGGCGACTCCCCAGAGGCCGCCGCAGAGTCTCCTGGGAGCCAGTTTAAGAGGTTTCTGGTCCCCATTGAATCAGAATGTTGGGCCAGGAGCCCAATATTTGCATCTTAACAATCTTCCCAGGTGATCTTTGTGTGTAATAATGTCTGAAAAACACTATTCCAGGCGGTAAATTTTCCGTACCAGGTTAGGAAATTAGAACACTCCACCCTTACTACTTTAGTTCCTCCTTCATACATGTTCATTAAGTTGTAACTGGCATCAACTTTTGACATCGGTAGTGTCTTCACTGAGTGGTTTGGTAAAGAGATGGACGCAGAGGGGGAGCGGCGACAAACGGGTGGAGGACTGTGGGTGGGGGGCATGGTGTGGGCCTGCACCCCTAAATCATGTGAAGTGTTATAAACAATGTTACCTCAATAAAAGTAATGCAACTGAAAACTGCCCCTTAATGTGTAATTTCTATTACATTGGTCAACAGAAAAGCTCATTTATTACTGTGGTAATAAATCCCCTCCTGGTACATAGCTTTTTATCTGTTATTGTTATTTCAGGGGTCCAGTCACCTTGATGTCATCTACTCTAAGCCATTTCCAATGTGCATGGAATTTTAACATCACCTTCAATTTTTAAAAGATTTAGATATTCTAATAATGAATGTCCTGTTTTAATGAATGATAGTCTCTGGAGAGAATGTGAAAATAATGTTTTAAATTAAGATACGCAATTTCGAAAAGGCGTTATCAATCTGCACCAACATGCTTTCTAAATATTTAAATTTTTCTTTCAATGTTTGACTTCGCAGGGAAGCGAACTTGTTTTGCAAACATGAAAGAGATTCCCTGCAGACATACAAAGAGTGCCTATTGCCTAGCTCTTTAGTTCTCTCCCAAGAAATGCAGAAACTGTTGAGTCAATTGTGAAATTAAATTTGACATTTCACACCCTGAGAGTCACACTGGTGGTTCCATGTGGCTTCTTCTGTGCAGCCGGTGCAGCTGGAGGCCACCCCCACCCTCGGAGGGGCCGCCCCAGCAAGCTGCAGTCAGGCCTCCCACACGAACCGGGCCACGATGGGGCTGATGAGCAGAGGCCACGGAACTCCGGAGACAACGAGGAACGCGGACTCACAGGCAAGAGGGCCCGGAGCGCAGGGGCCACGACTTCGCGCAAGGACGGAAAAGGAAAGGGCGGCGCCTGAGGAGCAGCTTCAGCCCAAAGGCACCGCCCATGGCCTGACCCGCAGACGCCTGCGCCCTCCAGACCCAGCGGGTGGCGCAGAGGAGCAGACGCTGGTCCGAGAGAGGCCCAGAACCAAGGGCGGCTTCCTCCAGGCTGGCTCCGAGCACAACAGGCACTTTCAATTCAAGAGACACGAGTCAGTCCGAGGTGTCCAAACAGGTTGAATTATTGACAAGTACCGCGACGTCTGCGTGTGGAAAATGCGCACGAACTCGAAAATGCTTCTGTTGCATTATTTAGAACAGTGATAAATGTCAGGTTACTTCAAGTGGTTCTGTTCTTGAGAGTGGCATTTGCAAAATAATATTTGCCAAAGTTCATGTGGCTTTTCTGTGAAACCTGCAAGTAACTTCCTTACAGTTATTTGTTCCCTAGAGGAAGATGCCGAAGGAATACAAGTGTCACTATTCATTTTGTCCTTCTTCCATAACAGGCTTGAATTAATAGTTGCGACCATGCCTTAAATGCCTATTTCAGATTTTTATGAGTGATATGATTGTCCCATAAGGAAATGATTTTAATTAAAATTGCTTGACAAACTACCAAACGGCACTGCCAGTGCTCACAGAGTACCTATTAAACATTCAAAAAGGTCATTGGCTCAGAATACTTTAATTTTGTTTTCATATTGAGAAATGCTCGGGGTGTATTTAATACATTATACTTTCCTTATTTTACTACTCATGGACAAAATCATTTTAGTAACTCATAATTTCTGCTAATATTATTTGCAGTTTGTACGAGAATTAAGAAATTTTAGAAAAATATATTCAAGAGAAGCAGCTACTTAGCATCATTGAGTTTTGAAAAATAATGAGGAATAAAAATTCTGCATGATAAAAGTAATTTATATTGTTAGAAATGATGGGAACGGTGAACCAATATTTAACCAGCGGGTTCAAACAGCCAGAGAGTGGCACTGGGTGTCACTGTGCACGACCAAGGACAGGCTGAGACAGAAACAAACCGACATGACTGGTAAAGCTAGTATTTTTAGCAAGTATGAAAATCAAGTGCATTTAGAAGTGATGATATGAAGGGCATTGATATTGTGAATTTAATTTTTATATAAGCCAAGCTTCTTTGAGTTTATCGTTATTCCCGCAGTTGTAGGACACAGGGAAGAGCTGCCAGCACTGGCCCCTCTGCCGAAAATGTCCACATCACAGTTCATCAGGGAGGGCTGGGTGAAGGTTCCTCACAAAACCATCGCTCTGTGCAACAGCCGGAAGCTGCCGCCGCAGTTTGGACACGGCGCGTTTCCATCCACACAGGGCGACTCGGAGGCCCTCTCACCCCGATACGCCACCTCCGGCTCCACACGCCTGGTGTCACCAGTCTGTTCCCCTTCCTGTACCTTCGCCGCCCCCGGCCTCGGCCAAGCGCAGTCAGTCTGCGAGTAGCCTTCGGCGTTGGGCCGCTTCACTCAGGAACACTCTCCGAAGGTTCACTGAAGTCCCATTTCATCACCTGACGGCCCCAGTCGATGCCGGGGAGACACATACTAAGATCTACAAAGTGGGACTTCCAGGGCTGGCCCACCTAGCTCGGTCTGCAGCCCACGTGGGGCGCAGACTGGCACGCCCGCGCAGGCGGAGCCGCTGCCCAGGCAGACGTCCTCTCTCTTCAGGGAGCCCGCAGCTCCGCTCTGCGGTCTTTCCCCTGGCTGCGCCAGGTCCGTCGAAGGTCTAGAAAAACGCCCAGTAAGAGCCAGCTGCCGGCGGCCTCCGGCTGCGTCCACTGAGCACTGCGGGGCGCCGTCCTGAGCTGTGCACGAGGAGTGCGGGGTCCGCGCCTCAGGCCGGTCAGCCCCTCCACGTGCAGTGGCGCCCGCTCGCCCCTGGGCCCCCCCACCCCCCACCCCGCTTGCCTTCGGTTTCCGAGCGTGAACTCTGCACGCCTGCGTCTGGTAGTGGCTGCGCAAGGCCAGCCAGGACGCCACTGATCGCACAGTATTTCATGAGACGTAAGTGCAGACAAAGTGGCCGTGGGTGAAAGGGCGTGACGCTACCGCACTAAACCATCAAATAACAGCCTCGTTTGTAAATCCGAAGTCCCCTGGAAAAGAGTGGTATCTCCAACATTGTTAGTTGAAAGTGAAGATACCTGTTCACCATTAAAGTGTAGAATGTTCTCTCTGCCTTCCCCAAATAGAGGTCTGTTCCTCACATGAAAAGAACACTGAAACGCTCTGCTATCCTGAGGTCATTTTTTACTTCGAAATGTACCCTGTATCTGACAAATAGTATTTCAAGAAAATGGTAGCACTGATTTGAATATCAAAGCTCCACAAAATACTCATCTTCACTACCAAATTGACAACTACTCACATTATTTGACCCATCAATTTCAATTCTACTTTTAGAAACCCATCCTGGAAATGTACTTTCCAAAGTTTATGAAGATAATTATCAAGAACGTCCATTACAACACTGATTCTCAAGGCAAAAGTAATAACCTAAATGTTTATAAACAGAGGACTACATGTTAACATAGCACTGAAAGTGCATGTTATGACATACAAAAATTATAAATATTTCTTAAGTACTTTTAGAGGAAGCAGATACAAAAGAGAATCCAAAAAAAAGTCCATGCAAAAAATAAATTGGACATTTAAATATGATTAAATAGCAATAAAGAATTTTAAAAAAATAAGTGTGTTAATAGTGTTTTCTCTATAGTGTGTGACCAGGTGAGAACCCACTTTTTTATGTTCCAGTGCTGACTGACTTTTTCCAAAGCACATTTATTACTTTATTATGAAAAACTAGGTTACCACAAATAAATAAAATATGCACATGCTTTGACACAGCAATTTTATTCCTAGTAATTTATCCCAAAGGAATGATTAAGGATGTGCATAAAGATTTATGTATATAATGTTCATTGTAGCATTATTATAACAAAAATGGAAAATAGCGACCCTGCAATAAAGAGTACGGTTAGATAAATTACACAATGTCCTTTTTGTGAATCTCCAGTTTCCATTCAATGGTGCTGGGCAAGTCTCTCCACCGTGATGGACTGCCCTCCGTGAACATACTTTTTAAAAGGTGTGGGTGTAAAGCTTTCTGCAGAAAGCTCACAACTTGATTGAGCATGTGCGTTTCATATAAATGACTAGATGTCAAATTGCTAACGGGGTCTGTTGAGTTGGTGCCTGGATGGTTTTATGTCCTTCTGTTACATTGTTGTGGTTTTTGCATGTCTGCAATAATGTGCCCCACTTTTAGAAACAGAGGTGGATTCACAGTGAACACCAAGACCGTGTGGACCCCGCAGACAAGGAGGGTTAGTCTTCCTGCATCGCAGAGTAAAAGCCTGGCGAGTTTTAGTATAAAGTCGACAGACACCATGTCCCAGGCCCAGATGTTTAATAGTAACAGCAGAGAGGCTGTTTCTGCCCTGAAACAGAGGAAGAATAAACCAGACCAGACGGCTGCTGAGGCCAAGTAAGACCCAGGGAGAGGCTGGAGGTCAGCCTGACCTGAGGCCAATGCCAGAAGCTAAAATACCAAACAAGGGCTCAGCAAACCCTCCTTAGGCAGGTAACTGTTCAGTCCCGAAGCGGGACCAAAACTTTCACCCATTTCTTTCTCCGGCTCCCTCTCTTCCCACCACTGGCTTCCCCTTTCCAGTCAGATTTCCCAGAAAAGATCAGAAAAGAATCCCCAGGACCCTGGAGTCGAGGGGCACAGCCCTGGCTTGGCGAGGCTGAGGCTGAGCGCAGAAAGCTGTGGAGCGAGGAAGGCCCGTCGGCCGCAGCCCGCCCGCACCTGAGGCCGGGCCCGGAGCCCACCCGCGGTCGCCTCCGGAGAAGCAGCAAGACGACCAGCTGCCGGGGCGCAGGCGGACTGGGAAATCCCAGGACAGACACGGTCACCCAGAGCCTGCAGAGAAGGGGAGGCGGGAACCGCCCCAGCGGGATCCAAGAATTGCGGGCGGGTCGAGGGGCGGGGCGCCGAGGCCCCTGCTGCGGAGGGTCAAGTCTGGGGAAGAGTGAGGGTGGGGCTGGCCCGGGGCCCTGGACGAGCCATTGGGTGCTTACGGTGGACTCTCGTAGGGAAGAAAGAAAAACAAGATAGAACAAAGAGGAGGAATCAGAATCCTCTGCTGAGGGCACAGCCACTGCCGCATGAGTTCGATCCCCAGCCGGGGAGATTCCCACAGGGCGCAGCAGACCTCTCCTGTCTCCCCGCTGCTCCCCTCAGCAGTGGACTTCAGTGGATCTGCCTGTTCTGCTCCCCACTCTGTCTCTGGGGAACCCTCTCACTCCCCCACACCTCTGGTGTGCACCCCAGCTTGTATGCATAAATAAATCTTTAAAAAAAAGAATTATTATTCCATTTCTTGGTCTACTAGTGCACCACATTTAAATCTGACTCCCTATTGTTGCAACCAGGCAATTCTGTGAAACGTAATAGAAAATAAGCCTCAAACTTGTCATTTCTAATGATCCACAAATGGCCATGTTCCTGAAAACACGCTTCCTGGTTAAGGACAGATTTTGTGGCTTCTCGGGTAAACTTGTGACCACCACCAGAAATGCCTCAAACAACATCCTCTCTTTGAAAAGGTCCCGGCGCCCCCACTCACTCGCCGCAGGCTTCCTGGGCCTGTTCTCCTCCTCGGCGGCCTGAGCACATAGCCCTTCAGGGTGCTGCGCAAGTCTGTCATGTTCCTCCGCCCCTTCAAGCGCTTGGGTGGCAGACAGCACCCCGTACACTCTCGGGGTTCAGTGGGCAGGCTGACGCTGCACACAGAGACGTCAAGTAAATGAAGGGATGAAAGAACGCGTCACTGGTGCCCGGGCGAGTGCACGAGCGAACGGACCAGTGAACCAAGGACTGAACAAGCAGCTTCCAAGACTTCCGGACGCAGCACAGAGAAGCCGACACCCGCCAAGGATGTTTCTCTCTCTTTTCCTTTCCTTGCAGCTTTTCATTTAGCGTTTAAATTGTTTCTGATTTAGTGGAAATGAAAAGAGGTTTTTCTCAGAGCTAATTTCTCGATCTGAACGTTCCTCTGACTTTAATTAAACGTCTCCACGAGCCTGTCTGCTGCCTTCGCGCTCGGAAGCGACTTCGCGCTCCGGGTGCGGCTTCGCGGCTCTATTTTTAAGGCTGCAGGGGAGGTGGAGACAGGCGTTAGGGCTTTTTTCAAGTCTGATTATTCCTAAGTCCAGCAAACGGGTGCAGAGAGAGCTGTTCTGATCAGAATCACAAGCACTGATTTCGCATAACCAGGGACTCACCGTCCCGCAGCTGTCTGGCCTTCGGGGTGCGGGGTCCCCGCGGCCCGTGCTCCTGCAGCGCGGGCTTCTGATCTGGAGCCGGATTTGGCGTGCGCGGGGGAGGCGGGGTGAGCGGGGAGCGCGCCTCTTCTCCGCGCGGCCTTTCCGGGGGGCTGCGCGCCCCTTGCCGACTTCGGCCCTTTGGGGCCTCCTGGCAGGTCAGGGGCGCGCCGGCTCTGCACGCTGACTTCTCCTGGCTTAAGACTCTGCTGCTGGCCATTCATCTACGGTGATTTCACATTCCTCGGGCTTCTGAAAGCATCAGCTTTCTGTAACCACTTGGACGGCTGGTTGACGGTTCTGACGGGCCATTACCGAGGTTTAATTTTCACTTTTGGAAGATTTCGTGTGACATTTCCGACTTATTAGGCTGCCCTGAGAGCTGCAGGCCCAGGGCACTGCCTTTGTCCCGGGTCACCTTCGTTAGTGTCACGGGCTCAGGGTCCCTCCTGCGAGTGTTAACTCAAAGAGGCTTGTGAAGTGGCGTCTGGAGGCGCTTTACTCGCAGCCCGCTGACGTGTGAGGCGGTCTGTGCCGCCAGAGAAGCTCTTCCAATTTAAATTTGTTAATAATGTCACGAATAAAGTTAGAAGCTACAGCTATATTTGATTAAAGATAAATAATTAAGATGAAAGGGCTATTCCCTCTCCATAAAAATTGAAAGAAGGGAAAGGAAACGAAGACGGCCGAGGCTCTGGTTTCATTTCTTTCCTCTTTTGCAGCCACTCAGAAGAATTTCTGTAGCTGCATGAAGCTAAGACGGTGAGGGACTATAATTAATACTATTATTAAAAAGGTCACGTTAGGTTTACTTTGCTTTCAGCAGAGCTTCTGTCAAGAATATATTAAAGAAAAATGAGGCAAGTGGTCATTTTAACAAGGTATTCACAAATAACATTTTTTACAAAGAATTCAGCTTTAATGCTTTGAAAGATCAAGTGGGCCACAAAAGCAGCCTCCTGCCTTCCATGAGGTGTAGGGTGTGATGTGGATCATGACATAAAACAGAGGAGCAAAGAAAGCTGTGGTTATGAAGAAATAGCTTTGTAGGATCATATTTGTCCACTTATGGGATAGGAAAGCTATCTGAATTTCAGTGTTATATCCTGGCAAACAGAAATAATGGTGCCTGGATTTTTCCTCTCCTTTCACTCATCAGATTCAGAACACTCAGGCAATCGCATCTAATTAATACCAACAGTCTGACTGGGCTGGCGGTTCATTGGGCGCTTTCCTGGAAAAACTGCACCAGTGCCCCGGCCTTGTGGTTTCCTTGTGGTAGAATCTCCTAGGTGTCAGAAATCTTTTTTATTCTCTCCAAAGGCCTTGGAGCATCCCCTGTATGAGTAATTGTTATTCTTTTCAATCTACAAGATGCAGACGACTGCCACTGGCCGCAGCCAAAACACCCCGCCCACTTCCTCCTCTCAAAGACACGGTCTCTTTCCAGTTACCCTAAACCTCAAACATTTTCTCTGCTCCTTCGAACAGATTTGCATGAGCAAATTTACATTTTATTTCCTGATATGCTGTTGTTTGGGATTAGAACGTTTTTTCACAGGGCAAAACAAGAGGAAGAGATCTTCAGTAGGGAAATGAAGACCCAGAGAGCATTCTGCTGCACCAAGAAGAGAGCGCTGGGCAGAGCACACCGCGCAGGGCGCCACCGCTCCGTCCCGGATGCCGCTGGCGTCTGACGCCGCCGCGGTGGCTGAGAGTGAGCCATGAGCCTCAGCGGCGTGGGGAGGTGTGTGGGCACATGTAGGTAATGGTAATGGCCACACAGATGCACGGGTGTGCATATAAAACAACATTTTCATTAATCTGTCGTCCAGAACAATAACAAATCAGAGACGTGAATTAAAGTCGATCTAGCCATACGTGTGCTACACGGCCCCAAGGAGTTGGAATGATAAGAAATAGCAGGTCTCCTTCTCTCCTTCTGTTCTCAAATACAAATTTTTATGTGCTAATTAAGTTCTGGGGGACTGTTATTTCCCTCCTATTTCCTTCTGATCATATGAACCGAGAGGCGATTTGTAGAAACGTATTGCTATTAACAGAATCCCATTACAGCCAAATAATACGTGTGACCACATGAGATTGCTCTAAAAGGATTTCATTTCCATTGTTGTCAGAAGCATCTCGGAATTCAGCTTAAAGGCATAAAAGCAGACTTAGAAAATTAACTCGAGTGTGCATTATAGAAATCACCTATAGGTGTCATGAAGCCAACGGACATTTCTGTGCCAGTTAACTTCAGGAGAAGTAAATGACTTGATGGTATCAGAACCCCGTGGCAGGAGGGCCCTGGAGGACTCGCAGAGCGCACAGGGTTGTGCGGCTTTTCGCTGGCTCACTGCAGCTCCGCCAGACAGGCCTTCCGGACTAGCCCAGCTTTCAGCTTCACGCAAAGCCTTGTTTTCTGAACAACACGAGCCAGTTGGCCTCCCTCGACACACCCCTTCTGCGGCTCTGCGAGCAGGTCGCGCTGGGGGGCGCGGGGCCATCCTCAGCCGCTCCCTGGGGCGCAGCGGGCCATGCGGGCAGGCGGGCACCGGAGCGCCTGAGCGGCCGCCAGCCGCACCCGCAGGGCGAGCGCGAGCGCCCAGAGCCCCCGCAGCCAAGCGGAGAAGGCGAGAAGCCGGTGTGCACCGTCCCTCGGGCTTCGGAGCCGCCTCCTGGGGCCCAGGGCGCCTCCGCCGCCGCCAGGCCCCGCCCCCCCGTCGCTTCTCTGACGTCACTTCCCGGCGTCGCGCCCAGGCCCCAGGCGCGCGAATCCTCGCCCACCCGGGCCTGCTTGCTCGGGGTCCCCGAGCTTCCTGCTGACGGTGATCTTTATCTCAGACTTGGCTCATGGACGATTAAAAATGCCGTGGAGAAACACTAATCCAAAAGGACGCGTGCGCCCGCATGCTCACTGCGGCGCTGTTCGCAACAGCAAAGGCAGGGAGGCAGCCCGTTGCCCAAAACAGATGACGGCACCAGAAGACGGTGCATGCACGCCATGGGAGACTGTTCAGCGGTCAGAGGAGCTAGACACATGCGATTCGCAGCGACATGGATGGAGCTAGAGGGGCTCATGCTCGGCGAAATAAGCCAGGAAGAAAGAGAAAAATATCGAATGGTTTACATGTAACAGGACTATAGGGGCGCCAAATAAGAATGCGACATCCAGCAGGGAAGGAGGGGA
Organism: Scalopus aquaticus; assembly: GCA_004024925.1. Classification (NCBI taxonomy): domain Eukaryota; kingdom Metazoa; phylum Chordata; class Mammalia; order Eulipotyphla; family Talpidae; genus Scalopus; species Scalopus aquaticus. Next base: position 79,296 of record PVIJ01003830.1, on the reverse strand, counting down.
GGGTAGGGGCTCAAGACGGGGGAAAGGGGAGCACGGGGGACTATGGTGATGGCGCCACGGCTGAACAGGTGGTGGGGAACCTATGGGGAACACACAATAATGTAAAAGATACGAATAACAAAAATAAATATATTTTTTTTTAAATGCCGTGGAATGCTGGAATCTGAGGCTCTTCTGATGTGGGTCAAATTATCCGTCACCACCATCATTATTTCACCCAGACGGATTGCTTATGTCACCCACTGTTTCCGGCTTCTCTGTGCACCGTTTCCACGTACACCTCGCTCCTACTTTCTGGACATGGCTGCATCCTTCCCACGGTGTAGATAACATTTAGGTTTTTTTAAAGATTTATTTATGCTTACAAGCTGGGGTGCAGGCCAGAGGTGTGATGAGAGGGTTCACCAGAGGCAGAGTGGGGAGCAGAACAGGCGGCTCCACTGAAACCCACTGCTGAGGGGAGCAGCGGGAGACAGGAGAGGTCTGCTGCGCCCTGTGGGGATCTCCCTAGCTGGGGAGCGAACTCGTGCTGCAGTGGCTGCGGACAGCATCAGAGTGCTGCGCTTAACCTGTGGCGCCACCAGGGAGGCCTTATAGATAACATTTAATCTACATTTGGTAAAGTTTGTTTGCACTCGTAACTGGTCTTGTTTTTCTAGAATGTTCTTGCTTTAACTACTATTTTCTTAAATGTTTATCTGGATATAAAATTCAGTTGATGACTAGATATAAAATTTTAAGTGGCTAGTTGTATTCTGTCGATATTTTAATTTTCACTGTCATCTGTTTTTATTGAGGGTGTTAGTGAGTGTATAAGTGTCTTTCTTTGTAAGTGATGTTTTATGTGTGAATTCTTTTAAACAACATCTTTGAATTTTCTGTTTTTCATTAAAGGGTGTTTATATGCAGATTTCTTTTTATTTATTTTGAGATTCGCCATGCTTCATGAATATGAGGAATCAAGATTTTCTTCAAATCCTGAAATCCGCAGGAATTGTGTCTTGCATAGTATCTTTCTGGTACTCTCTGGTATTCGCTCCTTTTTGTTCATTAGAAATATGTTGGTCTAACGCTCAGGAAGAAAGAACAGACTGGGTTCCCAGAGGGGAGAGGGGTTGCGGGGTAAAGAGAATCAAGAAGTAGTTGCCAGTTAAAAGCTAAGTGGTGGAGATCGATTAGATTTCCAGACTCACACTGTTTCCAGTGTTGCCCCAGGCTTCGGTTGAAAAATCCCACCATCAAGTCTTCAGGGTTGAAGCCTGGATGCAGACTGGCAAATAAGTGCCCAAATCATTTTTTGCATGAAGTTAGGTATTTTTTACAGCATTTAGGCGTAATTATTTAAAATAACATTTTTAAATACATTATTGATCTTTTTCATCAGTAAGTGAAGAAAACAAGTGCCCAAAGGAACCGCTGTTGACAAGACGGCCACTGGCACTAGTGTTTTTCTTAGGACATCTTTATATTTATCCTAAAAACGGACACATGCCGACCACCAGCGGCCAGGGCCGGCTGCCTTAGACCAAATTTGCTAAACTCGCTGAAATAAATCGCCGAGAAAATTATTGAAAATCTCGAGAAAAGTCTTCCCAGGTGTTTTAGGTTCGCGGGTAAACAGTGTTCCTTTGTCTGCCAATCCCATCCCGTCCCCACGGCCTGTTCGCCCCTGGGCTCAGCAGGAGGAAGGAGCCCAGCAGACCACGCGCGCCAAGACCCCACGCAAAGCGCGCGAGGCAGGGCCGCCCTCGGGTCTGCCCGTCGCACCTCCGCTCCAGCCGCCTGTCACGCGGGCATCTGCTGAGGGACGTCGGTGTGCAGGGGACACGTGCTCGGCGCCTCCGGCCACGTGAGGCTCGCACTGAAGAGGCGCCTCTGCGCCGCGCTTCATGGCAAGCGAAAGGGCAAGCCCCGGCTCCCTGGCGCGCACCTGCCCGGCCGGCGCCGGCGGGAGGGCGGCCTGGGGCGGGCGGACGGAGGCGCAGGCGGCGGGCGCTGCTCTCCGCCTCCCTCCAGCCTCATTTTTGCCTTTCGCTGGCTGGGGACGTTTTTACAAATGGCATGATTTGTACATTTTGTACAAAGACTGAAACGTAGAATGCTCAACCCTGCTGGCTGAGTGTGGCCTTGCCCTTTGTTCAGGGGAGCCAAACTGAGCCCCTTGCCCACAGGTAACGGGGCTTCTCCCCTGTCTAGGCAAAACCCTCCCCTCATTGGACCTCCCAGGTCACCAGCTTTGTTTTAAATGGACACAAACTGGGCACCTGCCTGGAACCATGTACCAGGAGTTGCTGTGGCTTCGGTTCTGGTACAATGGCCCCAGCCCAGGACACCGATGGAGGGTTCTAGTCTCTGAGGTGATTTTCTTTTGTTATCACCTTTATGAAATCGCAGTTTACTCAATAAAATTCTGCACTTTTGCTGTGCACAAATTCATTCTTTGTCCTACCAAATGCCGACTCGAGGCTGATATTTCTGGCTTGGTTCCATGTTGTAGCATTTACCACCCTATTTGATCGCTGCCTTCACGCATCAGTGAGCGACTCTTAAGCTATCGATCCGTTTCTGTGCGTTGAGGGTAAAATAAAGTAATGCCCCAGTTACCATAAAAGTGCAAATTTTACTAACTTAATTAATAAAACACAATTTATATGAGATCACCTGAGGCAGGACAGACAACTCCCTGCTGACCCGCGTTCCGCAGACCCGCTGTCCAGCAGGGCCCCGAGTCCACGGTCACGGGCGCCACAGTCACTACGGCCATGATACAGGCGCTGCGAGAAGCAGCTCTTCTCAACTTAAATGTCTGAAAAGTATTTGAACAAAAGGCGCCTTCTGCCCATGCTCACGAAAATGGCCAGATCTCTGTGGCCGTCTGCGCCCTGAAGAGCTGCGGGTCAGGCCAGTCCCGCTGCGGAGGGGAGACGCGGCCTCGCATGCATCAGTGCTCAGACGTGGCGGCCTGACCGAGAACGAAAGGGCAGCATGAAGGCAGAGAAGTGCTGATGGGAGCAGAAGGTGGTTAGGAGCCGTTTCCATGTCAAACGCAGCCTCTGTCCTCCCCACAGTCCTCCTTCCCCTCCTCGGGCTCCTGAGGCCTCGTGTCCATGCACACAGGAAGCAGCACATCACCGCCGTGCTGTCCATGCCGCGGCCAGCCTCCTTCCGTCCAGTCCCCGCTCACCCCCACACTGGCCTCAGGGCCCCAGCTCCCAGGCCCCCGGGCCCCACACGTGCCTCCTCCCTGTGCTGGGGTTCCCCCGAGCCCCGGACTCCCACAGGTCACTGCTCAGCACCGACATTTCCACACCTTATAACGACCTAAAATTCGGACTCCTGACGAGCGTTATTTCTCTGCTTCCCTGGTCCTCACCTCAGAAGAGGTCGTCCTGGCGCCCACGACCCCAGCCCTCCCATCTGCCGGCCGAGCCTCTCAACAGTAACTCGAAAACAGAGCCGAGGTCCCCCCGCCCCGTGCGCCACGTCCTTGGTTCGGATCCTTTTCTTCCCCCAAGTCAGAGCTGCCCTCCCAAGCACGGCCACTCCACCTCCTGCCTGTAACTCTTCTACTCAAGCCCAGAAAGCGTTTCCCCTGGCTGCCCGCGAGACTCAGCCACGCTTGCCAGTTCCTGCTCCTCCAATGCAGCCTGGACCCCTGGGGGCCTTCGCTTGGCCTCCTCCCTGTGGGGACGCTGCCCACTGGTCTTCTCGCGCCCGCCCCTTCTGAACTCTGTCAACCTCAGGGACAACGTCGTCTCCTGGACACAACACTCCGGGCATCTAGAGAGTGGCTTTCCCGCCACTCTCTAAGGTAGTCAAGTCTTAATCTCTGTGCAGTAACTTCACTACCTAAAATCAGCCTTTCTGCATTTCTAGTTCATTGTCTCCTTATTTACCAGTTACTGTCACTAGAATGAAACTCCCACAAACTTCAGTTTTGTCACTGCATCAGCCATTAAAAAATACGCAATAAATACGGTTGCACTGATGACTGATAAATTAATACATGAATAATTGGGTAACCAAAACATTATGAGCTATAGTGATTAACAGGCTGAATTAACAATGTCTGAAAATTGTGACTAAATGACAAAGAAAATAGATGTCATTAGCGTGCGTTAGAAGCCCCGGGATGGAGCTTGCAGGCGCCGCCTGGCCGCTGGGAGCGGCTCCAGCCCCGCAGCTGCCTCTGCGCAGCCCACACCGCGACGCGGCTGCGGAACTGGATTCCTTGGCTACCGAAGCCCGGCCCCACCGTGACTGAACTCACGGACAGAAAAGATACAGAAGAGGCCAAGGGCTGTCGAGAGACCCGGCCGCGAAGAGGGGACGTGCAGGCCAGGCGAGGAAGGAGAGCCACGTCCGCGCCGTCCCGGTGCGGACAGAGCCGCCCTGAGATGGTCCGGGCAGCGCGGCGAGGCCCAGGCCCGGAGGGGCCCGCAGGAGGGGCCGGCGCCAGGCCCGAAGTCCCAGCAGCCGCGGCCGCGAGCGCAAGAGGCAGCGCGGAGACAGCGACCGGCCGCCGAGCGGGCCCGGGCGGGAGACCGACCACCACTTCGCGGCGCCAGCTTGAGCGGGTTTTCTGGGGACGGACGAGGTGGGTCGAAGACGCGGTCAGAGGGAGGTGACGTGTGGCCGCGAGGTGGCCGTGTCAGGAGGCCAGTGGTGGCCTCTCAGCCTGGACCGAGAGCGGGGGCTCCCGCAGGGGCGGGCAGAGCGGGCGCCGCTTCTCCCCGCCAGTTCCACGCGCTCGTCACACGGAGTTTCTCCTCCCCGCGACGCCCTGTTTCTTCAAGCTGCTTTCTCTAGGTGAGGTCGCGAAGGAGGCGAGCCCCGCGGAGCCTGGCTTTGACCCGCTTCTGCGCCATAACAGTAGATGGCACCGTGCCCAGGACGGAACCGCTGAAACAGTCACGGCACCTCCTGTCTCCCCAAAAGCCCCGGCTTGGGATGGTCAAGAAGACGACGTCCGGGCACCCTGCATGAAAATGCACACTGAAGTAACAACAGGTAACGTTTGACAAAAGCTCGTCGTGGCCCTAACGCGGCCACCGCCTCGCTGCAGCGATCCGCGCCCCGCGCAGGGCAGCGCCGCAGAATTGCCCCAAACGCGTGACTTTGGGCCGCAGGGTCATGGGGGAAGCAACGTCGAGCTGGCACGAGCAAGAGCTCAGGGCACTCAGCCGTGCGCACGCCCCGTCCCGGGGGTCTTCAGGCCCCCTGGCAGAGGAGGCCCACACTGACGCCCCGGCCGCGGGCGCGGTGGGGCGAAGGCTTTGTGCGTGCGGAAGCGGAGACGGGGAGGCCGTTGGGGACGCGAACAGCCGACGCCGCACGAGGTGGGCGGGAAAAGGCACAAGGGACAGCACAGGGCGGACGCGCCGGAGGTCGGAGGGCGGCTGCGCGGCCGAGGCAGCGTGGGCTGTGGTCAGGACAAGATTGCCAAGTTTGAGGCCAGCACGAACCACGCTGGCCGCGGAGAGCCTGGGAGGGACTAGCCCGCCAGAAAGCAGCCACAGCTTAGGAACGAAGAGAGTCAAGAGACCATGACCCAAATCAGTTGCAACAATGTTGCAATATAAATAATCGTCTCCAGGACCTCAAAGAGAGCGTAATAGGACCAGTGATACTTTATGGAATCAACTTTAGGAAAAGTGTTTTTCTACCTTTCGATTTTTAAGACACACAGAATTATAGTCAAATTCTTTTTATTCTAACCGCAGGTATTTAGAGGAAAATTTAGAAATGTAGACTTGGGTGTTGAACACAAGCATCTTTCTTGATTATCCTCTCCACTGTTAATGTACTCAGAATAATTTGTCTAATCACCCAACTGTCAAAATCGGAGCTTGAAATTATCGTCAATATAAAAAAAAGATCTCTATTTCCATTAGCCCAAGGACAAATTTTCCAGCATGGTAAATGTACCCCAGAATCCATATGACACCCAAACCAAAGAGGAAATCTCTACTGACCTAATTATGCAATGAGAGAATTTGCTTTGCTTTTATGCAAAAGCTGTTGTTTCTTTCAGATGTCCCTCGACAGAAACAGACTTCATTCCTTAAAAAGGAAGTTCATTTAATCAACTGATATTGTTCATCCCTTTGTTTGTTCCAATAATTGCCACATTTTTAACACCAAAGGAAAAATACTGAGCCTGTCCTTAAAAGACATTTATCCCCTCGTTTTAAAGCAGAAAGGATTATATTTACACAGAATTTGAAATGGCCTTATTTGAGTTTAGGAGAGAAGTAGTGATAAACCCAGGCCACCGATGACCTCACAATCAGCCCCCGAGAATGCAGCGCCCGGGACTTGGGGATTCGGGGACCAAACTCCACAGAGCTCACTGCATGGGGAGGCAAAATCACTCTTTGTCAATCACAAATGTTGCCGATGAAAAAATTCCATTGGACATGAACTTATTTTCCAAACTTTTCCATGAGATTCATTAAACCAATGTGTACTACTTAGCCTATTAGAATAAGTTCCTCTCATATTTAAACATGTAAGTGCAGGGTATTTCACCATATTTCATAATTGAAGAGACCACTTCAGATGCATTTACAAGACAATTAAATCAGTCACAGAGATCCTGAAAATAAACAGAAAATGTTGCCATTGTGTGTTAAGAGTCAGTAAATGTCATCCGGTAACCTACACATACCTAACCCTTCTGTCCTTAAATCTCTCTACTGCTAGAGGAAAATTTCCCTTATTTGCATTGATGTTTTTCCAAGACAGCAAAACCATATAGAATCTGTCAGTTTCCCACAGTTTGGGGGGACACACTCAAGTAGTATAGACATTTTTTTTTTAACCTTGCTTGAAGTTTCAAGATTGCTTTTTGGACAATTCCAAAATACCTATCACATTTCATATTGAAAGCTATTTACAAAATGGTAGTGCATTTTCCCCATGCCCTTCAAGGTCACTAAATGCATTTTCATTTTCACTTTTAAACTGTGTCTACAGTATGACAAGGCAATCCAATGAAAACTGAAAAAATCACCCAAAGGAGCTTTTTCTGTAAGCCTCCTATGGAAGATTTTTCCCATTCGACTGCAGTTTTGAATATATTTAATGCATTGCTGGCACTAAAATCCCTCTTTATCTACAAGTGATTAATCTCAAGAGTGTGGTCACAGAATTCTCTATTTTCATCATTTCCTGATATCTGTCACTTCATAGAACTAGTCAATGTCCAAGATCAATGCCAACTCTGAAGGTAAGTCTTCAACATGATAGTCTAAATTAGTCCCTTAACCATTACTCTGTTAATTTCCAATATGCTTGCTTTTTTAGCTCTTTCCATCATCATCAACACAGTATTCCAACGCATCCATTAAAACAGAATCACAAATTCCTGGTGCAGGTTTCCTGAGACTTTGTGAATATTTCGGGGTAGTGGGCCATAAACCTCTGATAATCTATACAAGAAACATTCTGAGCTACTAAGAGTTTTGGCTACCACCCAAGGGAATGGTTGCCTTCGCATGTGTACTAATTTGTCCTATTTGCAGTGGATAGAACTAGTTTAGCAAGGTCCTCTCCAGTGTTTGAAAGAACCACAGCACCACAGTTCACATCATGAGCTCGGAGTCAGGTTCCTGGACTAGTCTAGAATACAACAATGTATGTCGCTGGGCAGATGACCTAACTCCCATTCTTTTCTGATGCTTCATTCAGATCCTAGAGATGGTACTAGAACATGCTCTCTGAGGCAAGTATGAGGATTAAATCAGATGTCATGCCCCTTTCTTATCAGGACCAGTGTTTTCAGCACAAATCAGAGTTTAGGCACAATAAGTATTGGCTGTTTTTTTCATACTACACATTCTAAAGCATATCTTATTTGAATATTTCTGTACGTTTTTATCAATTATTAAACCTAGCATGACAAAAGAAGGTGTTAGTTGATTTTTGTTACTATTGTTTTGATTTTTGTTTCAATTTTTTAATAAACCTGGGACAAACATTATCTCCCCACACAATCATTTTAACTAAGGTAGGTCAATCGTGCAAACACAAAGCTGGTCCACATTTGGGCAAAGGTTGTATTCAAGAGCCTTCTGCCCCTGCGTGTGGTTAAGTGCAATAAGCACAGTGCTCAGCTGAGCTCTGCTACTTAGACCAGACCTGCCGGTAGACGGATGTTTGGAGGAAGCAGTAGGATACTTCTGTAGATTCTGTAAAGGACGAAAATCCTAATTTTAGAGATGAGACTGGCTTGACTATTGAAGGACTCGCCTGAGGAGGAGCTGCTCAAACTCACAGAGCAGAGGTGTTCACAGACCTCCCCGCAGGTGGCGGGGCTGTTCCTGCCGATGGCCTGGGGCCCTGGTGGGCTGAGTAGCAAGACCCAGGTCGGCAGGCTGGCGGTGCTCAGGGGAGAGGGGGATGCTGTCACATCGTGAAGAGTGGTGGGCGCCCCACGAAGGACCCCATATTCAGCCTGCTTTGCTGGGTTGCAAAGTTCTCTCCGCCCCCCCCCCCAACACCCCACACGCCCGGACCTGCTGTCCATCACCGTGTCTGGTTCACGATTTTCCTCCGCGCCTCTCCTCACTAATTGCCACCATTTCACACAGTCTCTCTGCTATAAGATCAGAGTCTCAATCAAAATATGTTTCTCCCTCGAATATCAAATGATAAAAGCAATTGTTTCTGCCGGAGAAAGAGGCCAAAGGCGACTCGCGTCAGAACAGCCCCAAAGCCCCAAAGTCCGCCTTTCGGAGACCCGGGGCCGGCTCTTTCCCCTCATTTCGTTTCCGTGGCTGTGAGTGGGTGCGGACTTGCACGTGTTTACCCATATTTATGAAATACGAACGACACTGAAAACACTTAACTTCACATGCAACTTTTGCTCACGGCACAGACTGTTACTATCTTTCGGCGGCTCAGCCAATTGCTGCAACGACAGCGGGCGCTGTCGCCTCCGGATCTGGTCCCCTGCCGAGACCCACCGCGCGGCCACGCAGACAGCGCTCGCCACTCTCCTCACCCCGCTCAGGCGACAGGGTCCCGGGGCGCGCCCCTGGTCTCACTCCCGAACGCCCCCCTTCCTCGCTGTGGCGGGAGCCCGCGACGGGATGTGCCGAAGGTCCGGAGCCCGCGGCAGGTTCTTCTCGCTGCGGCGATGGGACGGGCGGACCCAGGAGCCCGACGCCGTCTGCGGGCTGGCCGTGCCCCGCAAAGGTTCCCCTGTCCGCGCAGGGACCACACCCCTCGCCTCCCAGCCCCTCCTTCTGCCGTGGGGGGCACATCTAAGCTCTGCTCGCGCAGCTCATTTCCCTGAGGCGCCCCCGGCTCCGCCTGGGCCCCCACCAGGGCCGGGGCCCCCCTCTGTCTGCGCCTCTGTGTCTTGGGCTTCTCTGGAGCCCACCTCTGAGCCACAGCAGCGGCCGCCTTTGCTGGGTCCCGTCGGCCCCCTGTGCCCCACCCGCCCTCGGGCGCCGGAGCGAGGGCGAGAGGCGGGGGCTGCAGCGACCCCGCGCCCGCGGAGAGGGCCGCCCCACGCGTCCCAGCGCCCCAGGAACAGAACCCCGCACGGCTGAAGGCTGGGGGGCCCCGCACGACGCCAGAGCCCGCAGACCCGCGCGCCGCCCTGCGCCGAGACCCGACCAGGCCGGGAGCGGGTCACAGACCCGGGGCACCCGCGGGCACGCCCTAAGCCCGGGCGTGCGGCTCCGTCAGCAGCGCCACATTCGGAGAAGCCGGGAAACAGCCAGAGGCAGCACCCCACTTCTCTCAGGCACCCCAATCCTGGGCACATAGTGAGGCCTCTTCACCTCAGCTGCCCGCGCGGGGGCGCGGGGGCTTACGGGGAGGGGAGCGGGGCCGCCACCCCAAGGCCCGAGCTCTGCCCCGTAGCTTCACCCTGCTCAGCTGGCTCAGGCCTATGAATAGCGGCGCGGAGTGGTTTAAATAGCTGCGGCTTAAATAGAAGGAGCTTGATTATGGCAGCCGAGCAGCCGCTCATCAGCAGGGCCGCTCCTGCGCGGACTCCAGCGCGGAGCAATTTCCTTTTCTAAGTTGGTTCGCCCGCAGCGGGCCCAGCACTCACATCTAGACACGAAAGTCTGGGCCGAAGGACCGTGCTTTTCCGAGCTCCCTCCCCACCTCCCCCCCCACCCCCTCGCTCCCGTTCCCGCCCCTTCTTCTCCACCTTCTCCAGCTGACCCCTCTTCACGTCCCCTTGGCCACAAGGAGAGGTCCCGGGTCTCCCGCTCCACCACCGACGAGGCCCCTACGGGGCGGAGCCGTCTAACCGCGTCTGAGGTTGACCCAATTATAATCCACCCTGGAAGACAGACACGTGGTCACAATAGGATTTTGTCCCTGGGTCACACGGCAAGCAGAGGACAGCCTGGGCAGACCTGCGGGAAGAGGCTGCGGGAGGTCGGATGGTAACAGACGCGCAGGGAACGCTCAGGCTACCAGGGCGAGGGCTGGACGCCGACGGGTGAGCGGCCTGGGCCGCCATGAGTCCAGATGAGGGAGTCGGAGGGGGAGACGTGTGGAAACGCTGGGTAGCAAAACTGGGAAGATTTTTTAATTGATTATAAAATATTCCTCTCCCCAAACCCTGCTCACACAACCCAACCTTCCGCACGGGGCCACGTACCAAACCTCATGGCTTCAACCACCACCTCCAGGATCTCGGAACACACAGTACTCACGCTGAAGGTCACGAATGAGTGAATTTCTTCCACCTCATCTGAACAGTGCAGGCTTGAGAGCAGCTCAAAAGTGACCACCACACTAATTGCAAATACAGAGATAATTGGCGCAAACTAGGAGAACACTCATGCAGGCAGTCTTCACTCCAGGGGCAAACTCAGAGCAGCCATTGTGAAGGCAAACTGTCCTCTTGAAGATGCCCCCTTCTCTGCCCTCAGCTGTCCCCCCCTTTAGAGAAAACCCCCAACTAGTCCTGTCGAAGCTGCACCTCTCAGATCTGTAGCCCAAGACTGACACGGCTGCGCAGCCGGCCGTGGGAATGGTTTTGCAAAGTTCAAAATAATTATATAGGACTCCCCATAATTAAAATCAAATTGTTAGATTAAAGAAGACAATTCAAGCTGCAGCAAAATGATCTGTGTTGAAATCATCAAATCGTCGCTGTTCTAGTTACCAGCACGATTCATTTTTAATCTATGACATTTTAAAGCAAGAGGTTTTACTTATCAAGTCTTATTAGCATAATAATCATTGCACTTTACAAGGCTTTAACAATAAATTACTTCCCTTGTATTTAAGTTTTGCCCAGACAAACAGAATTAAATAGGTATTGCACTTAAAGGTCAAAACCCCTTCATTAATTCTGTTACTGTTTTTCATAAGCCCAGTTCTCGGGTAGGGAACCTCTCGACTCCCAGCACCGATTCTAATCACGTGGAGTAACGTGCTGGACCGCCCGAGAGGAAGCCGGGGCGTCTGCACTTGCCGCAGCCTCCCCCCTTGGCCCCTCCCGCCCGTTTGCATAAGCGCGTGCAGACACCTTCCCAGCTCGGTCACGGGCTTCCTGCGTCAACTTCAACCTCACCATCCTGCAGCTGCCTGCTTCGGGGCAGGTTTCGAGTCGTTACATTCTCCGTCTCCCCGGCTGGACCCACAGCCCTCTCCGTGGGTTCCCTCTCCGTGGGGGGGTCTTCTTGCCTCCTGTTGGGGGGTCATTGCTGAGAGGACACAGCTAGTGATGTCAGTGGGCCCGGACACACAAATGTCCTTCTCACAGCTGGACTGAGCGCTCGGTGACAACCAAACACCAACTATTTCTCACGCACGCAGGACGTGCACGCACACATGGAGGGTCAGGCACTGCCAGGCTCGCTTCCTCAGGAAGGAACAGCCACGGCCGTGGACACTGTGAGCGCATCACCTCGTTCTTCGCCACTTGCACCCCAGAAACGATGGACGAAAGACCTCGAGGATTTGTAACAATCAAAAAGGACTCCACGCTATAGCAAAAACCTAGGATGACAATTACACGCACGAATTTGCTCCCATATTTTATTATTTCACAATGGGTTTGGAATCAACATAAAGTGCAAAGATGCTTCTCTCCTGGTCATTCCCAGGGCCCAAAGGACGCATACGTGGCATTTTATGTTGTCTGCAAATCTGGAGAAACTTGCAGATGAGTTTCCAAGAGTTGATGCAGTTCTAAAACTCTAATTGTTTATGTGTAGATGATAAACATTCTGAAAGCATAAATTAAAGAATAAATTCTGAGCAACAGTCAGGTTTGAGACTCTCTCAGCTGATATCAGAACTTAGCCACAGCCGTAAGCGGAACAAGGGCGCACCAAGTTGGACGCCTCACCTGACCACAGACAGGGAGTAGGTTAGAGGACATGGCGCAAGGGACTCTGCAGGTGTGATAAAGTTAAGGGCCTCGAGGTGAAAGGTTGGCTGCGATTTCCCAGGTAGACCCGACCTAATTACACAAGCCTTGAAAACCATCTTTTCAGTGGGGTAGAGAATAAAGGGTGGCAGAGAGAACACCTTGGCGGGCCGTCGCTGGCTGGGAAGCTGGAGAGAGGCGTCCCCGGAGCCTCGGAGAGCTGGCCGGGCCTGCTGGCCTGCTGGGGAGGCCAGGAAATGGATCTTTCTCCCTCCAGACCCTCCAGGGAGGAACACGGCCCTGTAACAGCCCAGTCAGCCTTCTGCCCTACAAAACTGAAAGGCAGTGACTGCATTATTTATCACCAAGTTCGGATCATTTGATACAGAAGGACTAGCGAACTATCACGCCACTGAAATCAGTTCAGTGTGATCGTGGCTACGGATGTGGAAACAGAACCAAGTTACTGCAGAATCGAGCACTTCCGCAGTGGCTGTTCTATTCAGTGTGAAGAGCGAAGAGTGAGCAGGTACAGAATCGTGTTGTCACCACACTACTCATCTGGAAGAAAATAACACTTATCTCAGACACTCGTCTTAGACCACGAATAAAGAAAGATTCTTGATGGATTTCAGCATTGATGGAAAAAATAAACAACAAAAAACCTTAGGAGACAAGCCAGGAGAGCACATGTGCAGCGCGTATTTCCAATGCAGTGCAGGCTACTGACACCGCGTGAGGAGAAAGGACGGAAGGGGAGACAGCTGAACAGGGAGGAAGACCAAGACGTCTGAGGAGAGTATCGGACAGGACGGCTCTTATCTGGACAAGTGTGTGTTTGTACAGAGATGAAATTGAATGCAGCGTAAAAACAACTCTCGGTCTACCTGGGTCTCTTTCCTTTCATCCATTTCAAAGTTTGTATTGCTCTCACAATAAATGAAGAAAAGTTGAACATCTGTATAAATTATGGTGATTTAGTAATATATCGATCGCATGCAAGACAAAATTTAGAGAAAGATGCTTTTAGACACCATCTTCTTAATGTTCTCAAAATGTCCACAGGTTGTTCAGAATTATTAGATGTTCATTCAAAATTCTGACTTGCCTGGAGAATGTCTGACTCCTACTTTATCATCCTTCCTCTGCGCTGTGCTGACAGCTCTCGAGTTGAAATTATCTTCTCCTTGCAGTCAAATTTTAACAATCCAGTTATCTTTTTCTCTCTTTATTATTCATCTGTCTTAAACCAATGACAGGATTTTTTTTCCAGTGGGACTTAACTCTCCACACTTTTTACAAATGAAAGTAACTTTCTTTGTTACAGAATTGAATTCAAATCAGAAAAGGTCTGAACCCCATTTAAAAGATGGTTTTATAACCAAAGCTTTGAAAAAACTTCTTTATGAAACAGCTTCCCCTAAGACAGGCTCGGGCCTGAGGCAGCGCTCCGTGACTCTCAAGGGCTCTCGTGTAAACAACGTGAGCGCGGCCGAGAGGCGGGCACACCAAAGGGCTCGGAAGAGCATTGTCACGGGAGGAGCCGACACACCTGTCTGCAGGCGAGCTGTGGCCTTCCCTCTGGGTCTGTGGTCTGAAGAAGGGATGAGGAGGCGAGAGAAGTGGCAGTGGGAGCAGAGGAGGACAACGGCAGACTGCAAGAAAAGCCGGTCCACTAGAAGAAACACAAAATCACGGGGGAAAAACAACATGGAACAGAACGATTGCCAGCACCTAACCTGGGCTCATACTTACTATTTAATAAATCCAGATTGTATGAATCACCTCCAGATTGGGAGGTGAAATAAAATTTGGAAATAAGAGCTCCTCAGGTGCAGAGCAGAGGTGGCCCAGAACGTTCCCCACCCCCTACCCGCCCCCCAGCCTGGCTTTCCTACACGCCTGGTGAGGATGGAGTTCAGCTGTGGGGTGCAGGTGTGTGGCTGGGGAGAAGAGCAGAGGTAACTCCAGCCCCCGTGACACCAGGAACACCACTCACACCCCTGGCTACTCATCTGGTTATTACCTAAGGTTTCCCTGCAACAACCCCAGAGGCTGCAGTGGAGGGAAGGAATTCACGGAGGTGCGGAAGTGGAGCGACGGCGGACATTCACCGAGGAGCACTGGCTCTCAGAGGTGACTGGCATCTTGAGTCCTATGAAAAGGCTTATTCCCCCTCCACTCTGAAGGTGTGTTTGAAACTCAAAAGGAAATGAAGTGGGCACAGTACCGCTGCCAAATGTAGAAATGTGCTTCCATATTCTGCAAAATATCATGGGCTATTTAGAATCTACTTTAAATACCTCCCAACTGTATTTCCAGTTTAATACCTGAGGCATTAATTCTATTCATTTACCAGCTTCACTGAATTTCACTTCTGAAGCAGAACACTGCATTGCAAATGTGTCCTCTAACCTATGATATTTATGTATCATTTAATATGAAATTTATGAGGTTCCATTTCTGATTTCCAAATGGATGCAAATTAGAACACAGAGTATTTACATTCCTCCATTTCTAACCCACATGCATAAAGTTTGACTTTAAAATGCCACTGTGCTTGCCTGTTTCCTAGAAGCAGTGTGTATTTAGGTGTCCTTTGTGTCTCTAGCCTACTCTGGGTTACAGGTTTTAATTTAATATTGGGCAAGAATTATCTATAAAATACTATTCTACTGAGATCGTAGTGGAGGATTGTTTTTTTCTTTTAATTCCCGAGACATTTATAGGTTGTTAGGAGTGTAGAATCTGAGAACACATAACCACCTAATATTTTGCTATCTTCTTTGGAGATTAGCAGTTAAAATCTATAAAATACATTTGCCGTTCAGATCAGAGACTAAGCAAAGAAGCTGCTTTGTCCTTTTCCCGTTCACACTATTCAGAGAGGAAGGACCTTTAGAAAATCAGTGTCCTATTTGTTGTGAGGAGAGAAGTGTTTGTTTTCAGAGGGAAAAAATAGCTGCTATTTCATTTACTTTCATATGCATTTAGATGCAACAAATCCATTTGCATTTCCACAGGTGAGACCTGGGTGGGGAAATGCAGACCTGAGCCTTAAAATAATCAATAATGTTTTCCAGTTACAGTCTTTTCAAAGGTGTTGATGGCATTGGTCGGACAAATCCACTCTGAGTCTCCTCGTTCCTGACTCTGTGATGACAAGTTCACCAGGGGAGCCTGCTATGAAGGGCCGGCACTCTGTGCGCAGGATTTGGACAAAACACCTGGTAGCTCATAATCTGGAGGCGGGGGCGTTGTTGTTCACAAAACTTGAATAGATGAGTCACTTTACCTTGAGGATAAAAGTCCAGAAAATTGACATAAATGCTCAGCTCTGGAAAGCAATGTCCACACAGCTCTGCCTCCCAGTGCCTGCGTCTCGGTTTGCCTTGTTTCCACTTAGACTCACTCTTGTTCTCCGATACATTCGTGAGAGGTGACCTGTCCCTTCACTTACAAAAGCAAACAAGCCTCCTCAGTTCACAGAGCATCTTCATGTGCTGATGACTAGTCTTCAGCACGACAGCAACTGTGTTGAAATCCTATCTTGGGGCCTCCTGGTGGCACAACGGGTTCAGTCTCAGCACTGTGAAGCTGTCGCAGCCACTGCAGCACGAGTTAGATCCCCGGCCAGGGAACTGAGCCACAAGGCGCAGCAGACCCCTCCTGTCTCCCCACTGCTCCCCTCAGCAGTGCACTTCAGTGGATCCATCTGTTCTGCTCCCTACTCTGTCTCTGGTGAGTCCTCTCACCCCCCACACCACTGGCCTGCACCCCAGCTCTTGTATGCATAAATAAGCAAATTTTTTTTAAATCATATCTTAAAGGGTTTGCATAAGCAAATACTTTTTTTAAAAAATGGAAGCATATTTTAAATGTGTTTGCATATAAGCTGCATAAAAAGTAAGTTAATATGAGCAGAAAGAAAAAGACTTGGCCTCTTCTCGTATCCTGGATAAAATCAAATCGACACGGGCAGCACGCAAGGGAGCCAGAGCTCGGAGCTGGTCCTGGTGCTGTCCCGGTGCATAGTCGTGGACAAGGCTCCCTCCTCCCTCCCTTTCCCTGTAAAAGGAGGGATTTTTAACCTTAATTGTCAGGTCTATTATAAAGTTCAATATGTAAAAATGCTCTATAAATTATGGAAGTGTAAACAAGTGTAAAATGACATTGCGATAATCCCCCAGACTCCTGTGTGGTAGCTTGGAAGGAAACAAATTCAAAGAAAATGCCCCAAAGTGGCTCTTCTAGGTTCTTCTGGAATCTAGGGCTGCATGTCAGCGTGAAACCTGAAGGACTGAAAGATCAGGGCCGAATTGAGGATTTTGTTTTTATAATTTATACTTCTTTCTTTACACACTTTGCTTTCTATTTCTTGATTTCACTGTGTTACTAAATAGTTCTAGGATACAGATTAAAATAAATATAAATTCCAAAATATTTTCAAAGTTTTATAATCTGAGCTCAAAAATATTTTTTTAAAAAGGATTCATTTAAGTTTTAAGTTTAAGTATATGTGAGATTATAAGAAACTTTGATATTATAAATAGGTGCAAATTTGAACATGTAATAATGCTGGACTTTTTGATAAATTTTTGTCTAAAAAGAAAAATATAGTATTTATTTACCTCCCTTTATTGTGAAGAAGAGTGTTCTATTATATTTTTTCTTGGTTAAACCAACAGTCCTTAAGTCATTTCAAAAAAAGATTTATTTTGTTTTTATTATCTGCCTAGGAAAATTGGGCCACTGATGTCTTTCTAAACAGCACAAAATGGTGACTATCATATGTCATATGTTGCATTTGCAATATAATTTTGCACAGGGAATTTTCTCAGCTGTCAGAAAAAGTCATTTATATCCATTTATATTTTCACGGGGCAATTAAGAAACTAGTCCTCAGTAAAAATTGCAATCCAGAAACCAAGAATCTAGAATAGAATGATAAATACATAAACATACATATATTAACAATAAATTGTTAGAATATTTACTTTAGGTGCTTTGTTTTCAGCTTTGAAAATAATTTCAAAAGTATTTTATTAGCTCTCCAATAATAGGAAAATTTTAGAGATGTATTTTAGGAATTTCAAATATTTGAAGAGCAAAAACAATTATTTCATACATTGAGATATATGTATACACCTTGATTTTAAATCTTATAGCTTCACTTTGTTTTATATTTATCTGACAGTATAGTTTCTCCTTTTCTATTTTATTTTACTGCTATGCTTCCCATTTTTTCCAAAATTTGAAATTCCACCCCACTTTTTAAAATTATTTCTCCCTGACCTAACCCTCAAGCACGCATTTCAGAGGTATTGAGGAGAATGTCACTACTGGAAGGCCTCACCACATGTCTCTTTTCTTATGAGTCCTTTGTAGACAGATATTACATATCCTCGGAGTGTCCTAATCACCAAGCCTTAATTATTAAAGAAAGTGAAAGAGCAAAATCAGTTGCTCACTCTGCTTTCTCTCATCTTCCATCTTAAAGACTTGGATCTATCTCACATTTATTTATAACTGATCCAAACTCTGCCCTTGAACATTTTCTTCGGAAGAGCCACATGGATGCATTTTCTGAGTTGCCACGCATCTTTCACTTATTGTGCTGTCGCATGAGCAGACGAGGACGCTGGAGGTCACACCTTCGGCTCTGCAGGTCACTGACGCTCTTCTTAGTGCACACTCTGCCTTCCAGGGATGCAAATGAGAAGCCCAGCTCCAGCCTCACTTTAATTTTTCCATCTGCCTCGAAGATCAAAAAAATGCATTTTCTAATCAGCACAGAAGACATTCAGCAGGCTAAATCCAGGCATGGCCATTTCTCTTCAGTCACGTCTGGGACTTGGTGAACATATTTAATTACTGAAGCACAGATCTCTCTTGACCTTAGGAAACTTTTCTACTATCATTTCTTTGTTATTGCTTCTACCATTATTCCTTTTTTTGCTGGAACTATGTCAGCAAACTGTGTTAGCTTGGTACCATAGAAATTAGATCCGTTCAGACAGACCAATGTCACTACAATTTCTGCAGTTCTCTGGGAACCAGTGGTCTCTCACGATGCTGCATATTCCATAGTATTCGCAAGGCTCCCCCGGCCACTGCTCCCCATGTAAAGGCAACAAGCCCCAGGCCCCTCTTGCCTCGCTGACGCCTGAGGCACTAACTGCCACCAAGCCTGGGTCCGGAGCAGGAGAGGAGCCTCTGGGCTCAGAATGCTCACTCCAGAGGGCGCCCAGAAACTTAGCAAAGCATTCAAAAAAGCAAAATCTGAATTACACAACTTTTGTCACTGTTAAGCTACATATAATTAGATCATAGTGTTGTAAACATATTTATATGGTTCCATTTTAAAAGGCAGATTATTCAGTTTTGTCTCTATGTCAAAGAAAGATAAGTGATCGTGTTTTTTATTTATTTTTTTTAATTTATGCATGCAAGCTGGGGTACAGGCCAGAGGCACGGGGTGGCAAGAGGGTTCACCAGACACAGAGTGGGGAGCAGAACAGGCAGATCGACAGAAACACACTGCTGAGGGGAGCAGCAGGCGAGGCAGGAGAGGTCTGCTGCGCCCTGTGGGGAGCTCCCCGGCCAAGGATTGAACTGGCGTCACCGCTGCTGACAGCGCCTCAGTGCAGCGCTTAACTGCTGCGCCACCAGGGAGGCCCAGTGATTGTGTTTTTTAATTCCCATTCCACTTTGCTGTGTTTTCCACCTTTTCTAGCACACGTGTGAGGTACATGGGTACGTGTGTGCCTGTGTGTGTACATTTTAGACATAGTCACAAAAGTATTTTAACAACACTTCAGATGTTCAGAGAATAGGCTAGGACTCACTTATTACTTTAGTTTGTACACTGTCTTGTGAGTTTTAAGCTCACATAGGTCACATTATTTCACTTGCTTTTGGATATTTCATGCATCTAGAAGTACTCTGAAATTGTGAGTCTCTTGCTTTTTTAACCTGAGATTAGCAGTCCTGAAGTTTTTTTTCCCCACTGATGAAGGCTCCATCCTCTCTCTGTTTTGAAGACTGCACTAGCCTACTCCTTAGTCAGAGGCAGCTTTGCATTCTGTATTTTTCTCTCATATATATGTGAACTTATACTTTTCTGCAGTGTGCTACAGAATCCTGCTGAGAAAGAAATGTATTACCTCAGCTGGACACAACTCCACTAAAATATTGAAAATGAATGAATGGCAGAAACACTAAGTATGAAACTTGGAGTATAACCAATACCCTGGGCGATAATGCCTTAAAAACTAATGTTACCTCCTGGCAGGTGTAATGCCTAGGTTTCTCTCCAGAAAATGCACGTTACAAATATTTATAGAGCCCTCTCCCTTTCTTGAAATAAATCAAATCTACTCTTTACTTTTTTGAATCTAGAGCTTAATTTTTAAGAATCTGAATCCTATCCTCACAGTCTACATGGGGGCGGGGGGGTGGGGAGAGGCACATGGGTTGGATCTAACCTTCTAATTCCCAAGAGCTGGACAAGCCAAAGAACAGAGTTCTATCTGCTCAGCAGTGGGGTACCGCACGCCACATCTGGAGCTCTGCATGGCTCTTCTCTCACAGGAGATGTTTGCGAGCCCTAAATTTCCTAAAAAGTCAGGCAGTCATTGCCTACATGGAGACTCCTGGGGTCTCTCTGTCTGAGGCCCCGGCCGTGCCGGAGTCAGCTAGGAGTCTGCCCCCCTCACTCTGAGCCCTCTGAGGGAAGAGGCCATCTTGTTGCCTTTGCATCACTAGCACGGAGCACTGCGTCAACAAACGAATAAATTCCAGAGTAACGGGTTGCAAGAAACTGAGAAGACAGAAAATCCAGCTCAGAGCAAAGTAAAAACCCAATCACTGTGTAGAACAAGCCAAGAGAACAGGCCTAGATATTAAGTCAGTCTGGCAAGGAAAGTGGAGCTCTGCTTGTTTCGTCTTTCAGGAACTTTCTCCTCCTTTCTGTTACTGTAAAGACGATTTAAAGTAGGCCGTTACGACCACAGCAGAAGGAGGCCTGATTAGAACACACTTTTATTTTTATTTTTTTTTTGAGTTTTTATTTTTTTATTTTTTTATAATATATATTTTTATTGTTATTTGTGTCTTTTACATTTTGCATTCCCCTTGGGTAGCCCTTTAAAGGGGAAAAGCAGGGCCGCTGTCTGTGCACCTGCCCCAGCTGCGCCCAGCGGGTGGGCGGCACCGGGATTTACCAGCGGGGAAGGGCGCGCCGACAGAGGCCGCGCAGGCGGCGCCAGCACGTCCCTAGAGTGCCCAAGGCAGCAGGTAGCTTCTTTCGCGCCACCGTGACCTGCTCCCACCCTCAAGGTGGGTCAAGGTCAAAGACAACGACTGGAGCTCCTGCCTTCGCGGCCCTCACAGACAGGGCGGCGGGCAGAGCCAGGCTCCGAGCCGCATGCGGGGGCCACGTGTGTCCGCAGGGGTGTCGGTGTGATTTTCAGCAGAGCCCCCCACCCGCGCTCTGGATCCGAGAAGCGCAGAGGGACGCGGGAGGCGGGCGATGGGCGGTCCGAGGGGAAGCGCGCGTGAGCTGGCCCGGCCCCGGGCTGAGAACGGCCGGAACACAGAGCTGCGGCCTGGCCTTGCCCTCTGCGAGGCCGGGGCAGAGCGCGGCAGAGTCACCCCTCACCAAGGATGGCGCGGCCTTCTCCAAGGACGCTTTGGTTCACACCCCAAACCCAAGTCACTTTGCTCAGAGAACGCAAAGGGCTTGCTTCGTCAGCAGACCGAGCTCTGGTCACCCCTCGACCAGGCAGCACTGACCAAAAACATAATTCTGGCATCAGAGACTGATTGACTAAAACTGAAACTTAAACTCCCACGAGGGCGGACTTCCCGGGCTTGGAAGCGGTGCGCGATCGCAGGCTCCCTGCCCTCCTGCGCGCCTGCCGCCCTGGCGCCTGCCTTCTCCCTTTCGTCAGGAACCACAAGTCCTTTCTCCACACAGCACAGCAAAGGAACCCAGAAGTCCTCGGAAACCTCGCTGAATGCCCACATCCAGGAATGGAAAATAATCGTCCCCCACTGGCTATAGAGTAAACATATTTATGTTGCCATAGGTAACATTTACTAGACCTTGTAAATAGCACACAACTTAGAAATCACATAAGTTGTGACCCTGGAGCTAATTAAATTCAGCATCTAATGGAGTGAAATTTATTGACAGCTCACTAAAATGAATGAAGAGCAGTAAGTGCAGTGTGTTAAAAGTAATAAAGTGTTGATTTTTTTTCCTAAGCTCTTAGAAGATTATTATAAAATTGCTCCGTTAATGGGCTACACCCAATTACTATCCTTAAATCAGTGAGGACATGTCTATTTATTGAAAAGTAACTTACTTGTTATTGTTTCTAATTTTTATTCATACTTAAAAATTGGACACTGGTTAAATATTGAAATTGAGCAAACACATCAACGATGTTCGGTTAATGACATGCAAAGACCAATTTGTATTGTATTATCTCTGTTTTTAGGCACTTTCATTTTTAATGTAATTTTAGCACAGAGTGTGAGTCCATGCCAGCTTCTCCCACGATTTAATTTTTCAAAGCTGAAATTTTTTCACAAAAACAGGAGTTTTATGGGCAAACGTAAGCTTCCGACTTGGTAGGGATGAAAACCTGCGGGACACTCTCTCAAGGGCAGCGAGGGTTATATTCAGGCCCAAATGTCCACGGCGTGAGGAGCCCGCGCGGGCGTCATCCAGAATCAACTCCCATCGTCGAGCTGCGCCTGTCGCAACAGGCCTCCCCGCCCTCCTTGACCCCGCAATCAAGGACCCTCAAGCCACGAGGCGGAAACAGCAGCACAGATGATGCAGGGGAGCCAAGGCCGGTGCCTCCAGCCCCAGTTCAGAAGCACACAGAGCCGGCGTCCGACGCCGCGGCGGGGAAACCGAGGCAAACCCTGGTCAGTCACAGGCTGAGCCCGCGTCCCGCCTGCTCCACGCTGCGTGTCCTTTGGTTTTGCTGCTTTGGGAACCAGGGGCTTCCCTGGAAGGAGCGCGATGCACCAGACAGAGTCTGCACACTGCACAGCGGCGTATCCCTCAGGCCCGAGCGCTCGCGTGTCAGCCGTGACAGGGTCCCCAGCTGCAGCGCAGAGTCGCGCCCACCCACAGCACTAATGCGACGTGGCAGCCGCCAAGGCGGCTGGGAAAAAGCAGCGCAAGAGGCTCCGTCCTCGCTCCAATTATTCAGCTAATTGACACAATCCTGGCTTTGTGTTTATCGGGGAAGATGAGTCCTTTAAAAGTTGATGATCTGGCAGAAGCAGGCCGTCCCCGCCTGTCCTAAGTGGACACAGGCTAATGCAAAACTAAATGAATTCTGAAGAGTGGAGCGGCAGGCTCACGAAGGCAGAAAAGCGAGATGATTAAAAGCCATCCGTCAGCCAGGAGCGGCCGCGCTGGGCACCGGGGCTGCGGGCCGAGCCCGCTGATGAAGCCGTCTCTGACAGCCGCGGCGGCGCGTCCCAGAGGCCACTTCCAGTGGGGAAGCCCCGGAGAGAAGACAAGTAAGGGGCCTTGTATTCGCTAGCGTCTCGCTGTCCCCTTTTGAAGTGCGGACTCACGCTTGATGGGCACTTGACACTGCTCTCCGCGGCCGACGCCCAGGAACAGGGCCTCGTGTGGACGCCCAGTCGGCGCCGCCAACGCTGCTGCTTCTCCACTAAAAAGCCAGAAAAGGGCCTCCCTGGGGGCGCAGGGGTCAGTCTCAGCACTGTGGAGCTGTCCGCAGCCCCTGCAGCCCGAGTTGGGTCCCCGGCCAGGGAGCTTCCCACAGGAGCAGCAGACCCCTCCTGTCTCCCCTGCTCAGTGGTGTGTCTCAGTGGATCCGCCTGTTCTGCTCCCCACTCTGCCTCTGGGGAGTCCTCTCACCCACCCATACCTCTGGCCTGCACCCCAGCTCTTGTGTGCATAAATAAATAAAAAACAAAGCCGAACACTGCTCTGCTGAACCTGCTTGCCTTAGCGCCGTGCTCTCTCCCGGGGAGCTCCCCGCTGCGCTGTCTGCAGAGATGAGCGTGACACAGGACTGGCCCAGCGCCCTGACTGGACCCAGGCTCGAGGCCGCCGCGCCTGCATGGACGCCGAGGGCGCGCCGCCAGCCTCACTCCGAGCCTGGAGCGGGACACTGCCCAGGCGGCTGGTGCGGCTGCGGTGGCGTCGCACTGCTGCTGCGTGACCACCAGCAGGGGCACTGCCTGGACCGTCTTGGCCTGCACAGCCCAGGCCGTTTTCTGAGCCCCAGAACAAGCACACCCCACGGCCTCACTCTCCAAAGGGAAGCCGCAGCCTGTCTGCGCGCCCGGTCCCCCGTAGGGGCATCGCCTCAGGACCAAACCCTTAGCTTCCAGCCGTGCCGACGTCCCAGGAACATCTGCGCCGGCCCGGCCGTGCACATTCGCCGAGCCCAGGCTGTGCTGTTCGGGCCAGGCCCTCTCTAGGCTGCTGAAGGCCAGGTGGGCCTGCCGCTCCTCTAATCTGATTATAAGCTAAGACAAAATTTCAATTTATTTTAAATGGCAAAAAATTCAAAAATGCAAATCGATGTCACTGAGACAGGATCAAAAGCTTTTCAAACACAGCAAAGAAGGCAGGAGCGATTCTCTCCGAGTATCATCTCAGTATAAAATTAAGAACTGGATATTAAACCACAGAGATGAGCTGATCTTCTTAAGCAGCTCAATGAATACAGTAAAATGAACGGTGAGCGGGACAAACCCCGTGGACGGGGCAGAGATGACAGAGGCAGGAGGAGGGACAGGGAGGGGGCAGGAGGCACCCCTGAGCCCGCAGGAGGGAGGGGCGAAGTGTGATGAGCTTCAACAGGGAAAAAGCCCTTGGGCCTCAGAGGCAGGCCCAGGGAGCCCAGGGCGGAAGGCACCTCCGCAGAGGGGGGCAGCCAGAAACAGTCCTGGCCACAGAAAAGTGAGGGAAGGCCTCTGTCGTTGACATTTGATTTGAAAACAACAGCATTAAGGAGACAACGATGAATCTTCTAGGACAAACACAAAGGGTGCTACTGCAATGGCAGGTATCTGTCAGAGAGCTGGAAACGAGCTTGCTCTAATTAAGGACAAGAGTGGAATGACAAAAATGGAGGCGCCGTTTGGAGCCACTACAGATGAGACAGTGTGTTTTCCTACGCGACGATGTGCTGATGGGCCGAGGGTGTCTGGCTCCGGGAGCTGAGGAGGGCAGCTGGCCGTCTGCTCGCAAACTCTGGCAGCTTTTGAAGATAACAGTTCACAGGGCGCGAGGAGGAAAGAAAATAGTTTCACCGACTGCATCAAAGTCACAGGGCGTAAAGGTTGCCTACTAATGAAGATAATTTCCTCCTCTGATAAGAGATGACGGCATAGAGCTACAGCTGGATAACAAAAAGAAAAAGTCTTCCAGAGCAGAACAGCATAAAATCATATCCAATCCGTGTCCTATGCATTACCAACTCCCTCAAAATTAAAGCATTTCTGGGGCCCCCCTGGTGGCGCAGCAGTTAAGCGCTGCCCTGTGGAGCTGTCGGCAGCGGCGATGCAAGTTCGATGCCCGGCCAGGGAGATTCCCACATGGTGCGGCAGACCTCTCCTGCCTCGCCCGCTGCTCCCCTCAGCAGTGTGTTTCTGATCTGCCTGCTCTGCTCCCCGCTCTGTCTCTGGTGGACCCTCTCACCGCCCCACGCCCCTGGCCTGTGCCCCAGCTTGTATGTGTAAATAAAGTAAATCTTAAAAAAAAAATTAAAGCATTTCTTTGAGTCCTTAGTGAAGCGGAGGCTGGTCGCAGAAGACCAGGAGCTTTGAAGTCAGATAAACATCCCAAACCCAGCTCCACCATCTTCAAAGACGTGATTTGGAGCAAATCTTTCAACCGATTCTCCTTCTGCAGATGAAGACGGAGCCGCCTCACCGGGCTCTGAATGGCTGAAAAACAAGGGGTCCCAGACAGGACACCTCAGGCACCTCGTACTTCCTCCCACAAGCATCGTGGAGCTTCCAAGACGCTGCCGACGTCGCGTCACACAACGGTGAGCGCAGGGCGCACTGGCTACGCCCCCAAGAGACTGCCACCCCAGGCGACGGCCAGGCCAGGCCAGGCGGAAGCAGGCAGCGGTGACCGAGACCGCTGCGGAGCAAGGACGCCCACGCCGGACCGCGCCCGTGCGCGCTCGGGGCCAGGGAGGGTCTGAGGGGCTGGATGGCTGCGGTGGGGAAGAGGCCTGGAGCGCAGGCAGAGAACAGTGAAGCAGAAGGCAGGCGAACTCACGCGAGGGAGCCAGCGAGGCGGAGACGTGGGGCGGAGGAGCCTGGGGGACACGCGGGGGCGCCCCCTGCAGGCGCCCCTCCCCCTTGCAGGCGCCCCCCCCCCCCCCCCCCCGCCACCACGTGCACCAGACCCAGCTCGCGGCCGCCAGAAAACGCCCTGAAAACGCCCCGACGCCGCCTCTCTGAATCGCGGGGTCTGCTCCTGGACCCCCTCGGTCCAGGCGGCACAGCAGAAAGCAGACGCCGAGGGCTGACGCAGCCGGGCCCTCGGGCCTCGGCGTCCGACCCACTAACTCACTGGGGCTCGGGTCCCCGGCCCCAGCTCACCACGCGGTGGGGTGACCGCTGACCCGCCCAGTCACAGGCCACTGACACACAATAATGGGGTTCTGTCTTCTCAGTGCTAAAAGGCTTCAAATACATGCAGAGAGAAAGTAAAATACACTTAAATGTAAATCACTCTTCCCTAGCAACGACCGATGTACTAATTCTGGGAGCCGAATAAATTATTCAAGGACCCTGCCATTTAGTTTGTTTCTCGACACCACGGGGAAAGGCATTGATGGACGCAGCCACGCTGACAACAGCCGGCCACGAGGGCGCACGGGCGACGGGGGTGTCTTCAGGAGCCCCATGTTTTGTATCTCCATGAAAAACGTCCTCGGGGAGACCTTAGGATGGGTCGGTCCACGGCTCTCACATCCACGGCGCTGAGGCCAGAGAGGGCCGGAGGTCGCGTCCACACAGAGACGCCCGCCCCAGCGGCGCCAGGCCCCGCTCCTGCACTGGCCCCTGCCCCGGGAGCCGGGGAGCACAGAGGTCTCCCTCCCACACCCGCGACCCAGAAGGCGGATCAGCCGCTCGCCCGTGCTGCGCCAGCCCCGGTGCGTTTGGCCCTGGAGCGGGAAGCTCGCCCCACACCAAAGCCCCAAGCACGCACCCCTGCGCCTGGGGTGCTCCGGTCTGGGTAACACTTTTCTGACAGTGCAGTTCAGGGGTTCACCATTTTGCAGTCTGCCCAAATGCCATCCTTCTGGGGTACCTGCTGCGTGAGTCTGTGCCTTCTTGAAGCACTGGGGGGGTGAGAAATCGACATAGTGATTGAGGTCGCCTTGCGAGGGGCCAGTGCTGTTCCAAGCCTCTCCACGGTCCCCAGACGCAGGGCCGCCTGCAGACGCCTCCCAAAGACCAAGGGCCGAGAGTCTTCCCAATGTGCGGCGACTTCTCAGCGAGAAGAGGGGCGTGTGTTTTGGCAGGCGGGTCCCTGGAGCGGATGGGGCCACCCGCCTGGCCACCCAACAGCACGCGCTGCACAGGGGCTAAAATGCCCCGAAGGACACGGGAGCCCCACAAGGGCGGGGTGACCCGCAGCTCCGGGCACGGCCCCTCTGCCTGCTCCGTGAGGACCAGCCGGTCTGGGGCCTGTGCGGGGCGGTCCAGGTGGGCAGCCCCAGGCAGCTGCGGAGACGGCCCCAGCGTCTTGCCAGAGGACATCCCTGCGGTGACGGGGCCTCCTGGTTTTTCGGGGAGACTTTCTCAACAGTCGGAGAAACTACAGGATGCGGCGGGCGCCAAGGGGGGCACTCACTGGGTCAGAAGCTCTCGCTGGTTCCGGCCCCGCCACCCGCCACCAGAAACGCAAACAAAAGGGTCACTGGGGCAGGAAAAAACAAAAACTTCAATTTATTCTGACGGCGATGGCCGAGGGGCGGGGAGAGGCGCGGCTGCGCTGTGGACCCTCAAGGGCTCGCGGTTTCCTCTCTTCCCGCCCGGCTTGGAGGCGGAGCCCAGCTGAGCCCAGCACCGCCTCTGCTGGCCCCGGGTCGGGGGGCTCCGCCACAGCGCGGGGCTCCCAGCGCGCCCTCCTCCTTCTCGTGCGGCCGCTTCCTTGAAGCAGTGGCGAAGTGCCAGCCCCGAGGGCGCCGGGTCCGCCAACCCGCTCCGCAGAGGGGCGGCCACGAGCCCGCTGGGCAGTTCTCACGGGGCACGGTGACGGGCGGTGACTGGACTTCGCGCCGACCCACCGAGCTACGCACGCGGTCATCACAGCAGCCCGGCGAGGACCAGGATCTCCCGCCGTCGTGGGCCAGGGCCCGCTCACCAGTCTGGCCACCTCCTGCCAAAAACGCAAAGAAAAAGGCCTTCACCGTCGAAAAGCAAGCCCAGCTTTAGCTCCGCCAGCAGGCAGCGGGAGGCGCAGCGGTGCGGGGGCGCAGGAAGGTCCCATTAAGGGGCGCTCCGGGGGGAGTCGCAGGACAGAACCGGGGTCACAGAGGTCAGCGAGGCCGGGGCACCCCGCCCTGGGGAGCGCCGAGGCCGCCTCCCGTCTGGCCAGCGGGACGGCTGCTGCCCACACTCTGTCCACCAGAGCGTGCCCTCGCGGGGACCCCAAGACGGCCGCCCTTCTCGCCTCCCGCGGCCGCGCCAGGGCAGAGTCCAGGCCGAGCAGGGCCGCGTCGGCCCTCGATGGGGCGGCTCAGAGCGCGGGGCCGTCGGCGCGGTCGCGTGTTTGACAGCAGGACGCGCGCGCCACCTGCGGGCCCTTCCACGTTGGAGAAGCAAAGAACATTCTTCCTCCGAAACCGGGAAACGGCAGGCGACCGCTGTGAGGGAAGTGACCGCGGCCAGCCGAGCGGTGGGCGCTGAGTGGTCAGTCCCCCCCCCCACGTCCCGCCAAGTGGCCACGGCCCCACGGCGCCCACAGCGTCCCGAGGAGCCGCCCTTTCATTTCTTCCTCCTCCTTGCGGAGATACTTACATTGCTCCTGCGATTTTAGTAAGAAGCCCTGTCATTTTTTTCCTCCTCATAAATTCGTGCAAAAGGAAAAGCAACTTATATTTGTGGGCGGCCTCATTATTAAAAACTCAAGTGCAATGTGCTTGAAATTCCTGACATTTTTAAAAGTTGAGAGGTGTTTTTTGTTGTTGTTGTTTTATTTGGAAAGCAGTTGCTGACATTTTAACTATAGAAAATGATAAATCTGTTCTATTTGTCACCTCACCAAAACCCAGAAAGGTAGGAAACAGAACAGCTGGTGGATATTTCTAATCTGAACCGCCAGGCGGAGAAGCAGGGGAGAGTCTGCGACGCCCGCGCTTCCTCTGCCCCTCCCGGGCACCCGCGGCGCGCGCCTCTCGGGGCCGCACCCTGGCAGGGGCCTGGAAGGTTCTCCCGTCGGGCCCATTTTCCACAGGAAATGCCGCCTTTTGTGAGTTTCTGAGGAAGTCCCGCGGTAAGAGGCTACCTCCCGGCAGGGTGAGGCGGCCGTGTCCGCCGCCTTAGCGACTCCAGAGCCAGGGGCGCACTTGCCCGGTCTAAGGTGTGGCTGCCTCCTGCTGTTTCTAGCCTGCATTTTAGCCTGGGTTTCATGTCGGTTTGACAAATATAACTTGAAAGGGGTCTACTCCTGCGTCTGAACACTAGCCTGGTTTAGGGAATTGTTGGGAATGATGGGGAAACAATCCAAGTCACCCCCAATATTTAACCCTAGATTGTAGATCCATGACAAATATTTTATCAAATACCGTCGGCTGAATTCCCTGTTATTTTTTTCTCCCCAAATCGGTGAACATTCTGCTCAAATGATGTATATTTTGTTACCAGAGAATTTGATTTTTAATTTTATACTTAAATGCCCTTTTAAACTTTGTTCAAGTGTCCAAAAGAAGCCATTAGCTTGATCAAGTGATTTATGGTCTTTTCACATATTGTAGGTTCCTGGTTTGTTTTCCCTATAGCACAAGGACAGCGAGAAGCTATTTAACAAGTTCATGGTTCTCACTGTGTTTCAGTTCATTTCCTCCTTAGATAAGTGTGCTGATTTACTTAACACTGCTTCAGAAAGCACACAAGACAATTTGGAAAAGATGCAAATATTGCATTCTTTTTTTTAACATTGCAGGGAAAAATAAAATGTGTCCTACTTGAAAATACTGCCTTTTTTATTTTTGAGGAAAAAGATCCCAGATCCACATGAAAATGCCAGATGAATAATTGAGTATAATTGAAAATTTCAAAAAAAAAAAAAAGTAATTCCCAGTCAATCTTCAATGGAAACTAGTGGAGAATTTTCAAATAAAACAAAAGCAGCAATTAGAACAGCCAACAGCTACTCTGGTTACACTGAAAACGTTTAAAGGCCCATAGACAGTTACCATAATGGCGGTTCCCTCAGACCTCCGCTCCCCGCCTCGGTTCTGCCCCCGGCCAGAGGGGGATGAGATGCCGCTGCCTACGGAGTCTGAGTGGCTACCTGGCGGACACTAAGCACTTTCTCTCTTCTGAACTCAAGTTTTCTCTTTGAACATCTGTTTCTTAATTTCTGCTGGTTTCCATTATCCTTATGGCTAAAATCCCACCCCATAATGTGGCTACACACACGCTCATCTTTTCCTTCCCAACTCTTGTCAAGTGATAGGAGCTTTCACCTACAACCGAAGGTGGGAAACTTGCTTCCTTCTCCAGAAGAGATTTTCCCATTTGATGTTAAACAAGAATTCATCAAAAATGGTTTTGAAGCTCAATTTCTTCTTTAGAAGATATATATAAATTATATATGTGTGTGTGCGCGCGTATGCGTGTATGTATGTGTATATATGTGTGTGTGTATATCTCTCTATATATGTATATCTCTGCCAAAGTCTTGCCATTTTGAATGTTTGTACAGAATTAAGACATAAAGGCTGAGCTCTACAGTCAACCTATTTTTTTGTTTATTTATGCATACAAGAACTGGGGTGTAGGGGGGGTGAGAGGACTCCCCAGAGACAGAGCAGGGAGCAGGACAGGCGGGTCCACTGAAATCCACTGCTGAGGGGGCAGCGGGGAGACAGGAGAGGTCTGCTGCACCTTGACAGAGGGGAGGTTCACCGGCTGGAGCGAAGCACCCGCAAAGTCAGGCAACTTAGACGAGCAAACTGGCCCAGCCCCATGGAACGCTGGCCAGATGGGAACGTGTCAGAGAGAAAACGACTCACCCCACTCTCGCGTGACACGTGCTTTTACGGACACAGCAACGGCTGGAGGCTCGGGACACCTCGGCTCAGCCCCGCCGCTGGCACCGAGCTCGCAGAGGAGGGTCCTCCTGGGAGCAGACGCGCCAGGGAATGTGTATGAGTGTGAGTGTGAGAGTGTGTGTGAGAGTGTGAATGACTGTGAGTGTGTGAGTGTGTGTGTGAGAGTGAGTGTGAATGACTGTGAGTGTGTGAGTGTGTGAGAGTGAGTGTGTATGTGAGAGTGAGTGTGTGACTGTGTGAGTGAGTGTGAGTGAGTGTGAGTGTGAATGACTGAGTGTGTGAATGAGTGTGTGTGTGTGAGTGCGTGAGAGTGAGTGTGAGTGTGTGTGTTACAGTCTTAGTCCTGTGATGGAGCCTCTGCCCTTCCAAGAACCCTCATCCTGAACCCTCCACACACCTCCTGCTTCCCGGGCTTGCTCTGCTCCCTCCGGGGCAGGGGACCAGAGGGCCTGGACACTCACGGAGGTCAGGCGGCCGCTGGTGAGCCAGCAGGGAGGCTCTGGGCAGAGGCAGCGGGAACCCGTGCCAGTGCATGTCAGACGCTGCCTCTTGCCCTCTCCCTGCCAGCGGCCCAGGAGAACCTCTCCGCATTTACCCTGAGACCAGGCTGATCTCAGGAGACAAACTCACAGAAGTGTGGGACCTCCCAGGAGCTCTCAAGTCTCGGGGCGTCCATCCCGAGCCTCCTGTGTCCATCAGGCCTCAGGCCTTCCCCCCAGCGCTGGTCCGTGCGGCTTCTGCTCACAGGCTGCTGCTCCGGGCAGTGGGGGTTCTCTGCTGCCGGCCAGTCCTCGGGCTGGGGCTCCCGTTTGTCCCACAACCTCACTTCTCTTTAAGAAAACATGTTCGAAATTCCTAAAGAGCTTTCTTTAGTGATTGATTTTTCAGCCTCTTAAGCTCTTTGCTTTCTAGGATGGAATGGAGACCCCCAAGCTTCTCCATGTCAGAAATGAAAAGTGTTTTTAAAGATGAAGACACAGAGTAAAAAGTGGAAAATAAAAATGAAAGCCAAAACAATAAATGCAGTAATAGAGGGCAAAACCAAAACCCAAGCAGCACCCTAAAAACCTGACTTCTCTGTGGTTTGTGGAGTAGCAGGCCCACCCTAACTCATCCCTGGAGAAATCACTAGCCCCTTCGCGTTTATTTATAGTGTTGTTAGAATTTGATCAGCTCCTGGGAGGATTCATTACAAGCACAGGTACATTCTCACATGTGCCAATGCAAAGCTGTAGCCAGGAGGGTTAATCCATCAAGCCCAGTGGAGATAAATTCCTAATCTGTTAAGACTTTATGGAAATATAATTACCATAAAAACAGTCAGTTCTTTAAGGGACCCAATTCTGAGTTAGCATGCTTCTTCCAAGTAGAGAATGAGAACAATTATCTCTGACACTCTTTCCATCAAGCCCTTCCCAGTCTTTTCAATCATTTAAAGTGGCACCAATCTATCTGGAGTGGGAGTAGCGTGGTGACATGCACGGAGGAAGCCTCCCTCCACGTGAGGGCAACGAAACTTATAAACAGGAATTGTCGGGGAGCTGAGCAGGAGATAGGAAGAGGAGGCAGCTTGCTGTAAGGGAAATTCCAAGGACAGACTTAAAAGCTGAGCAACCTTGTACAGTTCTCGCTTCTGCTGCCTCTCAACTATGTAGCATTGGGTAAGGTTCGTCACTTCTTCAAATCTCTACTGTTGCACACAAAAATAACTAAATAAAGACCATAGTATCCTCTGGAAACATTTGGAGATTAAGGATACTATAAATAGATGTTAAAATAATGTAAATATTTAAAGATAATGAAAATGCCATGTAAAGCAAGCAGCGTGTTAACTGGTCCTCAGCAAATAGGAGTTTTTATTATCATGTATTATTTATCAATGCTGGTGTAGCAATTGTAATATTTGCACAGGTGTACCACCATCTACAATCACTGGGCTCGAACACCTCCATGACGAGGAGTTAGGGCTGGAACTAAACAAAGTGACAACATCCTGTCAGGGGTAACTTAAATTCTAGTGCATTCCTCCAATAACTAAACACTTTCTAAACCTAAACATTAAGAATAATTGAAATAAAAAAGATAAACACATGCAATTCACAGCAACCTGTATGAAGCGAGAAGAGATAACGCTCAGTGAAATAAGCCAGAAAGAAAGAGAAAAATAGCGAATGGTTTCACTTAGAGCAGGACTATAGTGGAACCAAACAAGAGAGAGACATTCAGTGAGAGAAGGGGAGAATAATGGCTCAAAACAGGGGAAGAAAAGAGCACAGGGGGCTCTGGTGATGGTTCACGGGTGAATTGGTGGTGGGGAATCTATGGGGAATACACAATAATGTAAAAGATACAAATAATAATAATAATAAATACATTTTAAAAAAATAAATTTCTAAAGGCAAAAAAAGAGAATAATTGAAAACCATCTTGGGGTGGATAAACACATTCTAAAAGATATACGTTATGTAAATGTTACTGCATTTTCCATATTATTTCCACTAAGATGTAGGAATAACAAGAACCAATATTAGAAAAGCACCTTCCCTTATGTTCAGTATTTATGTAGTGAGTCAACCTTTTATGATTGAATTTTCCAAAATTTATGTATTTTTACAAAATATAAATTTTATCTGGAGCTGTATGGGGATGAAAATTAATTAATTAATTACCACTGAAATTTATATTTGAAAATCACAAATGTAATAATTAAAACAATACTTTTAGAAGCAGGTGGTATTTGTGCCTTTTTTTTAATTCCTGAGTTTGGTTCCAAAAATATTATATGAAATGCTGGGTGGGGGAAAAGGTGCTTAGTCAAAAATAAACAAAATTGAGAAAAAAGTAAGTTGACGAAATGAATAAAAGAAATAGTTCCTTAAAGACAGACAAAATTGGCAAATCCTTAAGTCGACCAAGTGAGAAAGACTCACGATCAGAATGAAGGAGGAGACATTACAACTGATAGCACACAAATCAACAGAGACCCCTAGGGTGGTCCTCCATAAACTGGTAACGGGAAATGGGTGGAGTCTTGAAGATGAAACATGCAGCTCCGTCATGAAGAAACAGAAAGACCTCAGATTTGAAAGGAGATTGACTCAGCAAACAAAACCTCCCAAAGATGTCCTAGAAAAGTCTAGAAATAAATGACTCGCTTGTGATTAACAGGCACCCCCTTAAACGCCAAAGACTGAAGAGGAGCCGAGAAGCCCGGGCTCATTTTGTGAGGGCAGAGGTATCCTCCTTCCTCCCCTTGCTCCTTCCTTCCTTCTGTTCTCCCTTCTTCTCTCTCTCGTTCCCGCCTCCCTTCTTCTTCTGTAAAGAAGTTGTAACAGACCAAAAATAAAAATTCTCTTAAAAAAAGGAAAACGCTCAGCAATTTCCCACATTCATGGAAATAAAAATGCAGCACGGACCCTTCATAATACACTTTATACAAAGCTATTTATTTTATCAGCAGCATCTACAGTGAAAGCCATTATCGAATCTGATCAAAACAACGATGCTGCACACGAGACTTTCTCTACCTCTGTATCGTCGGGTCGTGAGGTGAGCGAATCCCCTCGGCCAACAACGCGGCCCAGAGAAGGCCGGAGGCCCCCCTCAGCCAGCATTCTTAATGCCGTTAACCGTTCTTCCATTTTTGAGAGATTTAAAAGGACGATTTTAGTGGAGAAATAACCAGAGTGATGAATTCCCTCAAGAGAAACAAAGTGGTTTGAATTTGTTATAAAATTTGATTGAAAATAAGTTTCAAGAGATTATTTTTAACCTACAAACGCACCGTTGCTAATTCTACTTTCACACTCTGAGAAAAGAATCTGCCAGAACACCACTTTTGCAGTGTGGTTAGGGTCCCCAAGTAATCATTTTTCAAAGTTTTTTTTGATGTGGAAGATAAAATCCTGCCCTTGATATTAAAAAATACGATCAAGGCAGATAAGGCTGCTCATAGAAACTGGAGGCCGATCACTCTTCATCGAACACGCGGCTTTCTGTGGGAGACCTGCAAGCCCCATCTTGGCAACGATGACTCCCAGCTCTATCTGCCTGGCAAACATCCAGGACCCAGATTAACGCGGCAGCTTCACGCGCGCTCGCCCGTCTGAGGCGCGGCCGGACACTCACGAGCACCAAGGCCACAGCCGGCTTGTGACGGCGTCTTGTTTGCAGATGACGAGATGGAAACGTCCTCTGCACGGATTAGAGAATGAGCGCGCAGCGGCGACAGCCTGAGACTGACCCCGGCGCCCGGAGGCCCTGGGCCCTCCCTGCAGGAGACTCACAGGCGCGCGGCGGCCGGAGGGCGGGCTGGGCCCCCCGGGAGCCGAGCGCCCGCCCCAGCCAGCTCTTTCCCAGTCTAACTGTAAGATCAGCGGAGCCCCTTTGTGCAAGAATCCTCTAGAACTCGCTCTCCCTCACGCGCCCGGAACGAACTTGAGCAGCTGTTGGCTTGGCTCATTCTGGCTTCAGCCTCGGCCTCGCGCGGCACTTGCCTTTCTATTCTCAAGGGCAGCCAGGCGCCCGGGGTTAGGAGCCCCGAGCCCCGGCGTTTCTGGCAGAGCGTGACAGGGGCCGGCAGCTCCCGCTGCCCTGGAGACGCAAACCTTCCGGAAGGCGCGCAGCCCACGTCCCTCCGGAAAGGCGTGTCCATCAGCGCTGGGCGCTGCGGCGGGTGCGACGGCCCCGGCCCGCGCCGCTGTCCTCGCGCGTTCCCTCTTCCAGCGGCCGTGAGCTAAGCGGCCCCGCGACCTCCTTCAAGGTGACAAAGCCAGGTGACCTCTCCTAGTCTCAGAAACCCCCCGAAACGCCCCAGCCCGCCGCGTCGCGGCGCGGACAGCAGCTGCGGGGCCTGCGAGTGGGGGAGAGGAACCCCCGGGGGGCCGAGGGGAGGAGAACGCTCCCCAGCCAGGCCGGCGCCCGGGCGGGCAGCACAGCGGGCCCTTCTGGGAAGCCACGGAGCCCCCAGATTCTCTCTCCCGGCCCTCGGAGCCCGGGCCCCTGCCTGGCAGGCCCCAGACAGCCGAGAACTAGGCTCTAAACCCGACGAGCCTCGCGCGGTCAGCGAGACAGCGAGGAGGAGGAATGGAGCTTCCGGGGGAACAAGCAGAGACCCCGAACAGGACCCCGGCTCGGACCCCGGCACGCAAAGGAAACGCTTCATGGTGTCCACGGCGCGGCCCCTGCATGTGCGGAGCCCGTTTTTTGAGAAGTGTATTTACAGTTCAGTAATCACTGGCTCTGCTAATCGCCTATTTAAAGTAGAATAAAAATTGCTGTGAGCGCCTCACGCGGGTCCTCACGGTGAGCTGGTGATTATTTGAGTGGAAATTAGGAACTAATTGATTAAGTACCATATTTTTTTTCAATGTGTGATTATGAGAATAAAAATACCATGGTGAATCCGTGAGGAATGTGCACTTGGGACTAATAATGGGGACAAATTAACACCCGCCAGCGTGATGAGGGAACGGATGCACGAGGCGGCGGGAGCTCTCGCTGCGGCCGCCCCCCGCCCGTGCGCGCCTGATTAACAGCCCGAGAAGCCCAGTCGCGACGCTCCGCAAGTCCGCGTGGCTCGGCTCTGATGTACAAAACATTTTACCCAGAAATATGCATGCACCAAGCTAACGAGTATCAAGTTACCGTATTTGACCTAAAAAAGCTCTGCGATAGCACATAATAAACGCAGGGCAGTGTATAGCGGGGCTAGGGGCCCCTCAGAAGTGATCCAGGGTTGTGAGTCTGTGCGTTTGTTTGTTTTCACAAATCTCAATTTAGAGCATTTTACTTAAAGATTCAAGTCACCAGCATCTTTTGTAGCAGCGGAGCCTGAGACCACACACCAGAAACTCGGCAGCGCGAACGCCCAGCAGGTGCACGTCTGCGTTACTGGCCGGTCACGGCAAGGCCGAGGCCTGGCCTTCATCTTTGAGCCCCCGCCACACAAAAGCTGGCGCCAGCCTCTCACTGCGCAAGCAGAACACATCGACCCGCCTGTTTCTTGCTGAGACTGGAAGTGGGTGTTTCATGCCCGTGCCTTGCCTTGGGCCCTGACAAAGCCCAGCACGTGCTCTGGAGAGCCAGGATCTAGGAGCCACGCCTGCATTTTCCTGAGATGGCCTCTCACCTGCGCTTGTGTCCTTCTTTGACCTTGCCTGCCCGTCTTCTGGGGTTCTGAATTCAGGAGCCTGCCTTGGATCAGAGCAGCCTAAATGCCAGTTCTGGCCCTCACAAGCTACAACACCTTGGCCGACGCCCCAGCTCTTCGGCCGTAGAGAGGGAGTAATAACCTGTGCCGTGGACGCCCACCAGCAGGGGGGCGCTGCATCTCTGGCGCTGGAGACGTGAGCACCGGGCGGAAGCGGCAGGCTGGAAGGAACGCTGACTGCGGCCCGCTGACCGCCGGTCCTGGGCCCACGGCCCTCTCCCTGGGGGGCTGCCCGCCTTCGAGGTCCGTGAGCTCCTACCCACGGTGCTCCGGAAGACAACTGTGCTCCCCTCTCGGTGCCAGCCCCGGCCGAGCGCCCGCCAGAGCCACACAGGCGGCACCCGCGGACAACGAACGAACCAACGAACGA
Source organism: Scalopus aquaticus (assembly GCA_004024925.1). Lineage (NCBI taxonomy): Eukaryota > Metazoa > Chordata > Mammalia > Eulipotyphla > Talpidae > Scalopus > Scalopus aquaticus. The sequence goes on along the minus strand of PVIJ01003830.1, from coordinate 42,052 downwards.
ACGAATGACGCAGCCGTGCGCACCCGCAGGCGGCCGCCAGAGACAAAGGCGTCAGTCTCGTGCCCACCCTGTGTCTGTTTTTCCTTCCAAAAGAGTAAAGCAGGCTTTCAACTCTGCTACTTTATTGACCTGCTGTGGCAAGCATTGAAGCCTGTTCCTTCAACCGAAGGTTTCAACGGTAATTTAACTAGTAAGAAATGACTCACCCTTCTTGAAATTATATCAGAATCAAATATTCCAGTTTTAACCCAGACTCCTATCTCACCTGAGATCCTCCTGCCTGTTCTCCCAAGTGCACTTCTTGCATCGTATTTACAGAAAGAAACCCCTGAAGCCAGCCATGTTGACTCTTCAGAGAAAGTGGCGGGCAACCAGATAACCCGCAGGCAGCCAGGGGCCGCACGACCGCGTGAGCTAGACTGCCAGAGACAGCGTGGACTCAGCATGCCGGACCCCGTGGCACGGACGCCCTGGACAACAGAGCAGGCTCGTGTTTGTAACGTCTGCCCTGTCTCAGAGCCCTTCTCTGGCCTCCTCTCCCAGAAGGCCATGCCCTGCGCAGGGCCTGGGCAGTTCCAAGGCTGCGGCGTCAGGTCGGAAGTCACTGGCTGCCGTCCTTACACACCCCAGGCATGGGGTGAAGCTGCAGCCGAGCTCCAGCCGGTGCATAGTTCACGCCCCTTCAGTCAGAAACCACGGTCGACTCCTCTGTCCCCCGGGGCCCACCCCTTCTCTGCGTGCCCCACCAACACTGCTCATGCCTAGCACTCCCCTGCAGAAATACTAGCACGCACACATGTGAAATTCTCTGAGTGTAAACCGATAGAAGCACAAAGCAGTATTATTAAAACCCACCATAATATGGCATTTAAAAATTGATTGGTCTCGATTGATGGAGAATCCAATTTAGGTTAAATAACCATGTTTATGAAACCCCTTCAGGATTTATTGGCTGGAGCATGGGAGCTCATCAACCACACTTGGGTTTGCAGGAATCTGAGCAGAAAAGTTAATTAACAATAATTTTAAAACTGCCCAAAGCTCCTGCAAGTACGGGCTGCCGCCTGCATGCACAGCAACCTGGTGGCTTCTGAAAGGAAAGTCACTTCCTAAAACTGTTTACTTTTATGTGATTGAACTCATTATTAAAAATAAGTGAGCAGTATTGATCTGAATGGTTTAATAATTCAAAATGGTTAAAGGCAATGACAGCACTTGAGCAGACAAATATTTCCTATTATTGTTTATTACCAACTCTGGCTCTAATGACTCAATTAATCCAGGCACGGTTTCCCAAAGCGAACTGAAATGCAATTACCAGACCACTAAGATGCTGGAGTCAGTAACTTAAACCTCAGGCAACAGATTTTATAAAGTGATATAATCAATATCCCATCCAAGGTGGTAGATGGTGGTGATTTGCCACAGAACATACAGGAACTCCGTTGCCTTTTAAAAGTAAAACACCTCAAGATCTACTGAGGTGATATTAGGTGTACATCGAATAACTTCTTGTGCACTGAACTCTCACACTCACACACACACACACACACGATTTAACAAATGGCTTCCTCCCCTCCTTCCCTCTTTCCCTTCCTTCTGTCCAGGTGTTATGAACTTTTTCTTACAATTTGCCATGCAGCCTTTAAGACCAGCACCTCCGGCCCCCTCATCTCCCTCCCCTGGGGCAGACTCTCCCACTCACTGCGGTGCGAACCCATTTGGTCTAGAACCGGGCTGTGTCCGAGTTCGCTACAATTTAGTGAGCTCCAGTTCACCAAGAACGTCCCTATTTTTGGAGCAGAGTCAGGGCTTTCGCCTCCTCGGGCCCGGGAGGTCCCAGAGACAGGCCAGCGTCCCGGCCGCGCCCAGCTGCGGCTCCTCTCGGCGGGTCCAAGCGGCGGCGGCGTCGGGGGGCCGGGTCTCGACCCTCAGGCCTGCCCCTCCCAGCCAGGGCCGCCCGGGCTCTTGGGCCTCGGCGGGCCTGCCCTTGGCGACTCCTTCAGCAGCGTCTCGCTGCAGATCCGACTCCCACCGCGTCGCTCTGGCTCGTTCGTCCGAAGCCGTTTCCTAAGTGTTCACTGCTCTCGTCTGCGGCGGAGCGGGTGGGCCGGGGACGCCGGGATGACGTCATCACGCCCCCCCAGGACCACCAGACCCACAGACGGACTGGGGCCGAGGGAAGCGGCTGGGGCGCATCCTCGTCAGACGCCGTAGGGACGGGTCTACGCGGTAAAAGATGCCGGGGTCCGACCACTAAATAAGCGCTCACTGGCCACCATCAAAGGCGCCCTGACAGCCGGGGACCCCCGGCCCCCTGGGGGGGAGGGGGGCCCAGGCGTCCAGGCACACTCGGGAAGCGACAAACTGCCCCGGATTCCAAGGCAGACTAAGGAGGAACGAAGAGCAGTTTACACGGGGAGGAGCAAGGCTCGCCCCAAGAAAGTCACCACGCGCTTTGGTCTCCGGGGCGGGGAGGAGGGGCGCAGAGGAGGACCCCGGCAGTTCTCCCGGAGCGGACAAGCCCCCACTCCTGAGCCCCATCTCCCTGCAGACTGAACCCCGCCGGGCGTCCGCCCAGCACTGGAATGACCCAGTCCGTGAGCAGGATTTAACCGACGTATCAAGCGCTCCCCAAACCTCGACGGCCTGAAATATTCTCCAGCAACAAACGGGCATCCCCGCAATCCACACTTGCTAGAGAGCAATGGATATTCGCGCCCTCGTCTGACTCTGACACCCTCACTGTTCTACTTTGCTTTACCGTGAAAGAGAACTTGAGCCTCCTTTAATGTGCTTTTTAAAACTCTAAGTTTTCTGATGACGTCATTTGTCTATCTGGGAGGATTTAGTTTATTTTTTGTGATTTTTCTGAGCCCTTGCTCTGCTATAAAGAGGCCTCTTTTGCCCTGTAAATACGTCTCCAATCTGTCACCTGGATGTTTCTGTGTCACCTCTCGGAACCGAAGTATTGAAAACACAGCGTGTGGTGAAAACGGCCCTTTCCCACAGAGCTGCGGGGATTTCTGGCTCGGTCAAGATGTTCACGATTCAGGTCTACTCCGAACAGCCAGCCCGTTCTAATTTGCTCTGGTGTTTAGCTGTTCTGGTGGCGTTTATGAACGAGTCAGCCACTTTCTCTCAAAACAAACTCTCTCATTTTTCCTATTTTACGTTGTGTAACAATCTAACTCTGGGTGCTCTGCTGTATTGCACCGATCCTGTAAAATCATGACAGTTATTTTAATAGAGCGAAGAGCGGCGCCAGCGTCTGAGAGGAACAGGCTCCCTCCTGGATCTCCCTTCTCGCCTTTCCAGCCGACCTGTGGCTGTTCACTCACCCACATAAGTCAAAGCGACCCTAACCCAGGAAGAAGCAGCCCGCTGCGCGGTCAGACCCGGCCAGGCAGGCCCTACCTCTGCAGTGAAGCGGCGGCTGGGGCGGCTCCGCAGGCGACGCGCAAGGAGCCCGGCGAGGGCGGCAGGGCCCGGCCATCGACGGCAGCGCGGCGGCCTGGGGCACACACCGCGGGGGAAACTGAGGCCTCGTGCCGCGAAGGCAGGGGTCGCTGAGGGGCAGCGCGCACGCGCCCTGGGCGGGACACACGGGCCTGCGGGGCCCCGCGGGCGGAGACGCACCGGCCTGTGCGGCGCAGACGGGAGGGGTCGGCCGAGAGGACACCGCAGAGGACCCACTGGGCTCCCCCACACCAGTCCGCTCTCCCACTGACCCCCGCCCCGGCCCGCCCGCGCGCCTGCTCCGGGCGCTCCCCGGCCGGTTCCTTCACCCCGTGGAGCAACTACTGTGGGTGCATTTTCCAACTGACGGGCCCGTGGCGTGGTTTGCTGGACGCCACGTGGCGATGGAACGGGAAAGAGGGTTCTGTGGGAACACCCCTTTCCCACCAGCGGGGCTCCCCTCAGCGCGACCTTTATGGCTCTCTCTGGGACGAGAGAACACCCGAGTTCCCGCGTGCCTGCTCTGAGTGCAGAATTCACATGTTTTCCCTCGTCATTGCAAAGCCAAGGACAATTTTGATAACTGTTGCTTCGCAGCAGCGGGAGCTGCGTGGGGAGAGATGAGCCTGGAAGAAAGGCGCCGGGCCGGCTTCCCTTCAGGCAGTTATTTCGCTGAAATAACCTTCTTGTTTAAAAAAAGCAAATACAGATCGAATGACGCTTTCTCCCTGGTTCTTGGAGAAGTTACTTAAATTCCCCAACTGTGATGGCGAATTTGTCTATTTCCCCTTATTCTGTCCATTTTTCTTCATATTTTTCAAAGCCCCGTTGGCAGAGGCGCACCCAGAAGCGCACACGTGGCGGCGGCCGAGTCTCCGCGCAGGGGGCACCGGCCGCGAGGCCCTTGGCACTGCGCGCTGTATCCGCGTAACTGCCCCGCCTTTCTTTTGTACTTATTTTTCTAGCTATATTTTTAATCCTCTTGTTTTTAATCTTTCAGTCTTCCTATTGTTTAAATCCCTTACAGTAAATAGCCTCTACTTGAATTTATAATTATTTTTAAACTAAAATGAAGCATTTAGTCTAATCGCTGCTATCACAATTACTAATATAATTGAGTTTATTTAGACCATCTTATTTAGTGCTTTTTCTCACATTTTTACACTTTTCTCTCATGTTTCTGTATTATGGTGGGTATATTATCTTTTAAATTATTTTATTCTTTCTCTGCGCTTGGGTAGCGGCTGCTCTAGAAATTCCTGTGAGATCCTTAAAAACACGGGCTCCCTCTCCCCAAGCAACAAGCCGCGACACACCTCACAGCCTATTTGTTCTGTGTTTGTCCTTAACTTCGGTTCTGTCCTGACAGGACACTGTTATCAGGGTGTTCCACCGCCCCCTTCCTCGCCTGATCCTTCCTGACTTCAAATCCGGGAGGCCGCGTGGGTCCCCCACCCATCGGCCCTCTGGGCTCCGGCCGACCTCTGGGGCCGATTTCTGTGGCAGGCGCCGTTTGCTGGAGGACAGTGCGCGCCAAACCTAGTGATTTACAGCAAAACAAAGTCGTTCTCGCCGGCAGTTCAGCGGAATGACGGAGCTCGGCTAGGTGGGGGGTCGCGGAGGCGGCCTCTGTCCGGGCAGCGAGAGAGAGCGTGTCCCCGTGCCGGGACGGCGGGGCTGCCGACGCCCCACCGGCCAGAGCAGGGTGTGGCCAAGCGCGCCCACGGTGAGGTGCCCACCCCACGCCGGGCAGGGCGGGGTGACGCCGGTCGCCGGATGTCACAGTCTCACCCCCATAACACGGACTCATCTGGGAACAGCCCTCGGGGAAGGACTCAGAGCCCTTGAAACATTCTGCCCAGCGGGATGTGGCCAGACGCCTTATGCCACCCTGCGCTGGGCTGATGGTCTATTTATAAAACACTTGGTGGGGTTGAGTCTCGGCACTAGGAAGCCATCACAGCCACTGCAGCACGAGTTCAATCCCCGGCCAGGGAGCTTCCCACGGGGTGCAGCAGACCCCTCCTGTCTCCCTGCTGCTCCCCTCAGCAGTGGACTTCAGTAGATCTGCCTGTTCTGCTCCTCACTCTGTCTCTGGGGAGTCCTCTCACCACCCCGCACCTCTGGCATGCACCCCAGTTCTTGTATGCAGAAGTAAATAAAATAAATCTTTTTTAAAAAGCCTAATAATCCTCCAAAGGGGTAAGGGGAACTTCTTACAAGCTCCACGAAGGCGCAGCAAACCTGGAGGACACAGCCCACTAGGCAGAGCTGACTGGATTTGAACTTTGCAGACTTGAACAAAACTCAATTTGAGCTTATTACCATTTAAATCATAACAAAAATATCTTAAGTATTTAGGACAAAATCTGACACAATATATACAAGATATATCTGTGGATAAATACAAAACATCGATGAAAATAATTTTTAAAGATCTAAATAAATTGAGAGATTCTAGGGCCATATAGGAAAGGCTTAATATTGTTAAGAAATCATTTTTTTTCCCAAGCTGTAAGATCCATAATCTCCCCCATAAGTCCCCACAAGCTGTTTTGTAAATATCAACACACTGACCCTCAAGTTTGTAGAGCAGGTGGAACCCAGAAGAGCCGGCACCGTCCTGAGGAACAAGGCTGGCGGCATCACACCGCCCGGTGTCAGGCCCTGCTAGAAGGAATCACCAGTAGAGCCTGGTGTCGGGAAAAGAATGTGCCGGAAGACCGATGAGCAGAACACAGAGTGCAGAACAGACTCGTGGGAAGTGAGTCCATTGATTTTTTTTTTTTAAGTCTGCAAAGGCAGTCAATGGAAGAGGGATAATCTTTACAACAAACGATGCCAAAACAATCAGATGTTTAAAGCAAAGACATAAACCTGGACCTTGACCTTAGAATCACACAGAAAGTAAATAAAAACTAATCATAGCCCTAAATGTAAAATCACATTTTACATTTAAAATGCTACAAAGCATGCATGCTCTGTTTGGTGATGAGATTGCAGCCACAGCTCCAAAAGCAAGATTCGTGATAGGAAAACAATAAGTCAGACACGCTTAAAACTGAAACTTGACTGTCAGAATGAAAGTCGCCGCTGGGAGAAGCTATTTGCAAAACACACTTCACCTAGGTCTTGCATCAGAATCCTCGAGGAAGGTTTATAACTCCACAGTAACAAAATGAAAATCCTGATTTTTAAAAAGGAGCGAAATGCTTGAAGCCTCGCCAGAAAGCACCCGGGTGACGAGCCCGCGGGAAGCTCCACCAGCGCCGCGCGAGACGGAACCCATCACCGCCGCCCCGCGGGCTTGCGCGCGCCTGAAAAACCCGAAAACACCGCAGGCCCATCACTTCCCCCTGTGAGCCGGATTTCACTCAGATCACTTCCCAAAGCCAGTAGAGCTCGGGGGAGGGGAGGTAAACGCACAAGAAATCTAGGAAATGCTACATGATACAGTCTCCCCTCGCAGAATCCGGAGTGAATGGACTGGGGGAAAAGCAAATAAAGAAACGTGCATTATTTTATTTAAGCAAATGATCCCAGGGTTATTAAAACGCAGAACTCCTTTTTATCACGAACTCTTTTCCAAGACATCTGCTGCTACCCCGCCTCACGCTTGTGGGGGAAGGGGTTTCTCGCCAGTGTTGACATATGAACTGGCTTCCCTTTATTTTGCTTTCTTATCTATGTTACAGATAAATCACATTTTTTTGTTTTTAAAATAGAATTATACAGTTGAAAACCACATTTTGTGACCCTCGGATGGGGCTGGATCTCCTGGCGAGTTGGGGTACCCGGCCACGAGGTTTTATTTAGTGAGCAGCTGAATTACTGACTTGGGGGGGCCTCCGTGGGGGGCGGGGGGCCAGGGGCGGCAGGAGGAGCTGGGTCAGGCTTGCTTTGCCTCGGCGGGTCTCATCTGGGGCTCAAGGCAAGCTCGTGTGTTGCCAGTTCCTGGGCCACAAAGAGAATTTAAAATTCTGCCCAGAAGGTCTCACTGGTTTTTGGAGTCTTTTGACCTCCTGCTCCTTGGTGACCCTTTGGACATCTAGAGGACGCTCTGTGACGCTGGGGAATCTGACAACTCTCGAAGCCTCTGTTTCCTCATATGTGAAAGGAAAGAGGAAACCGACGCCCACCCGGTGCGGATAACGAGAAATCCCGTGTCGGATAACTGGAAATCTCCTACGTCGGCCGGAGCCTGACCCCTCCAGCAACCACTGCAGCAGGCTCGTCGAACTTGCGCGTTAGCACCCCAACGCCGTCTCCCTGAGTGTTAACACGAGGTAGCACCTCAATAAGGGGGGCTGCACTCGTCACTTCCTCAGCGGCCAACTCGGCATGCCCGTGCTAGGGGAGACCAGGGGGAAGTCCCGGGGCGACCAATCTCCACACAGAGTTATTCTTTCTGATGCACCCGGACAGGGGGGGCTCCTTTTGTGAAGAAAAACAGTATTTGCTTATTGTTTAGAATTTTATTCAAATTTTGGAGAAAATTATACATAAGAGAAACACAATGGCCAGTACCAGAGAGAACTGTATTCAGATATTATAGAAAAGAATACAGAAGAGAAGTAAGGACCCCGTAAGAGCCACCTCGCTTTTGCGTCCCACCTGAAGTTTACTCACTTAAAATAGGCACAGCCCCCAAGGTCAGGACCCTCAGTGCCCACTGGACTCTCGAAGCTGCTCTGCCAGTTTGCGGAATTTGAATTCTGTCTGCAAATAACTATCTTGGCGACGTGTGTTCGCTTTCGGAGGAATCTCGGGCAACCTTCAGCAAAGACAAGTCACAGGGAATTAAACGCTACTTTAGTGGACGATAAAAAGGAATCTCTCTGCTGAACTGTCCTGACAGCAGCACATTCTACTCGAGCAGCCACTCAGATGCGCGTCTGCCATTATTTTAAATTAGGAACAATACCTTGGTCACAGCGTTGCAGCCCAGATTCGGAAGTGACATGAGTGTGAAAGGAGACACCGCGATCGATTTTATCCACCCTTCCCATCCGCTGTCATAAGGTGACGGTGGGCCATAAATTACCTGTCCTTAATAATACTAAAAGTGCCAAAATGTGTGAGATAATTTACTATAAAGCATTGTTTGAGCGTGGCTCAAGGTTATTTTTATACATCACCCTCCCTTGGTTGCCTTCAATTTGCTTTCTTTAATGGAGAAAAAGGGACTGATGGCAAAGGCTCTGCCCTCGGGAATGTCCCTCAACCCCAGTTTACAAACTCATCAGTCAGACCTCGTCTGCTGTGGCGCAGAGGAGGGCCAAGCCGGGCCCTGGGGTCACACCCGACGAGGACACTCTCAGGCCCCACGCAGGCAAGGCACAGAGGAAACAGTCTTGAAAATTAAAATTATTTCAATTTATCTTCATCTTCTACTTTATTGTTCATGGAATAAGGACTACAATAGCCCAGTCAGCTGGGTTCTGGATAAACAACCCCCAGTATGACCCATTCAAAGTAATCGAGAATCTACTCGATTTTGAAATCGGGTGAATACAGTCCTTGTCCTGAATGTGCCATGGCTGCAGTTTTGGCAGATTTGTCGCATATAATAACTTGATATTTGGAAGAAATTTTTATTACTCGGTGTTTTCAGTTTGTCACTAAAAAGAACAGTGTTGGGGCTAATATAATCACTTAAATGCCGTATGTGGTGCCCAGTGAGTGGGCAGGAAGAGTATGACGTCCAAAGTAGCTACGAGAACACCTACTAACCGTCATGTAAGTTCCGGACAATGCCTTGGGTTCTCAGTACACCATAAATTTAAATAGAGAACAAAATGGGGTGGAGTTTGGGTATCCTAACGGAAAGAATATTTTCCAGTATTTTGCTAAATATGCAACATTTGGTTTTGCATTTTTAAAAGCACACACAGAGAAAACTAAGAATCTTGATGCGTTTGTCAAGCTGAATTACCATAATGGGCATTAATCTCCACCATGTCCATAGGAGAAACAGCTTTTAAACAAACTTAAAGCCCTGTGCCTCCTCCTCCACCTCCAGCCAGTTACTTCCTCCATGAGGAGGATCTGTTCAAACGCAGTGCTTGTCAGCTACACAGACATTAATTTTTATAATGCTACAGTTTCCATTGTCAACTCTGGTTGGCCCCTAAAGCAGAAATCAATGTAATATTTGCTAATTGCATATTTCAAAATTAACATCAATAAACTAATCTAAATAATGATTGTTATTTCTAGTTATTTGAACTGTTAACTGAAATCATAAATACCTCTTCTAAGCATCAGTATTGCTAATTGTCTTAAGAGGTTCACTTTGCACCAACATGTCTTTTCAGTAGCTTGTGGAGCCTCCTGGCCTGATTTGCATGTCCTTTAGGACGATGTCAAGCTGCCCACATCTCTGGCGAAGGTTGCATGGAATATAAATCGCCACTTCCCAGGTTCCCAGCTGCTCTTTTATAGCTGGGCGGGCCCAGCCACTCTCAGCAGGCGCCTGATGGCTTTGCAAACCTCAGTGACCTAGAGCCATGCGCTGGATTATTACTATTTTATACGATGGCTTAACAGGTGCTTCATTTTTTACTTATTAATCCAAGTACAAAAATTACAAACTTTCAACTTTTTCTTGTTTAGGTTAATTCTCCAAATGCTTTGAAAAGTTGATAATTGACAATTCTCCTGAGTACCAGTATGTACGTATGTGCCCCTGCTCATAAGCTAGTAGATAAGAGAGAGTTCTTAGCCAAAGCTACTGAATCGTAGGGTTGACAAAGGCTGACAGCAAGCCATGGTGCCCAAACTAACAAAAGGTTCTATTGTTCATTACTTCCTATTGAATAACAGATTTTTCCCTACAAATGGGAATTGTATTATTTATTCTGCCTTTAAAAGGAAGGTTCTACCTTAACTGGGATTCAAATTTCAGAGTTTTCACTTCAGATAAAATGCTGGAACCAACAGTAATAGAATAATTGTTATTATTGTCTAATTTTATATTATATATTGTCTAATTTAATTATAGTCATATTTACACATGCTTGGTTCTGTGTATTGTTTTGATTTTTTTCTTAAAGACAGCACATGCACCCGTATGCTCACTGCGGCGCTGTTCACAACAGCAAAGGTATGGAAGCAGCCCAGATGTCCAAAAATAGATGACTGGATCCAGAAGATGTGGTACAGATACACAATGGAATACTATTCAGCATTCAAAGAAGATAAACACATGCAATTTGCAGCAACATGGGTGGAATTACAGGGGATCATACTCGGTGAAATAAGCCAGAAAAAAAGAGAAAAATATCGAATGGTTTCACTTATAACAGGACTATAAGGAAACCAAGGAGGAGAGAGACACTCAGCAGGGGGGTGGGAGGAGGGGAGGGTAAGGGCACAAAATGGAGTAGAAAAGGACACAAGGCCCCACGGAGATGGATCACAGGTGAATTGGTGGTGGGCTACCCAAGGGGAATACAAAATGTAAAAGACAGAAATAACAATAAAAATATATATTAAAAAAAAAAAAAGGACAGCACATGCTCTCCAGGGCGAGTTTTCGAGTCTGGCTTTGTCTCTCCCTTTGTCTGGTTTCTCTACATTCCACTTAAAAGTGACACCGTCTGGTATTTATCATTCTCCTTCTGACGTGTCCTGTTTAACATAAGCCCTTCCACCTCCATCCACGTTGCCGCAAATGGCACGAGTCTGTCTTTTTGATGGCTGAGTAGTATTTCATTGTGTCTTTGTTGGGGCACTTAGGTTATTTCCATGGTTTAGCTCTTGTAAATACGCAGCCATAGAAGGGGAGTGGGGGCGCAAGCAGGGATTGGGGGAGCACAGTGAACTGTGGTGGGGGGCTGAGGAGGTTTGGTGGTGGGGCACTGTGGTGCCAGCACTGGAGGCAGGATTCATGCTTCCAAAATACAGCCAACAATGTGAGCCAGTGTTCACGCAATGATGCGTGATAAAATAGTAAGAAAGAAAAGAGAAGGCAGTTATGGAGGGCACGAAGGTGCAGGAGTTGGGTTTTCCAGCGGTGATGCCCTTACCCCTTAATCCCACCAGTAACCCTAAGAGTTTCAGTAAGAGCAATAAATTAACAGTGTACCTTAGACTGCTTCTACCACTGTCCAAGCAGAGGTTAGCCTACCCTTAAAAACAGTGTTAGCCACGTCCAAACGAATTTCTTTCAACTCTTAATTTTTCCTGCTACAGCTATTCTAAGAATTCTTTTCTGCACTTAGGACACTTTCAGCCTTGCGATTCTGTTTCAGACAAAGAGTCTGGTACTGTTACTTTTTAGTCACAGGTCTGTTCTGACAGCTAAAAAAAGACTCTTGGACCCACCAACTCACGCCCAGAGGCTAATCATTCGATGAGTGCTGAGCCACATTTCTTATCTGCAGCCAGGAAGACCAGCGGGAAGGCTTCAGGAGCCGCGGGCAGCACAGACCTACCCCTGCCTCTCTCCTCCACCCCCCCCACCCGAAGGGTCTCTTACCTAGTCTTACTTTGCCACCACATCTGTCACGGCGGTACAGGTCAGCAGGTCACTCACAAAAACAATGACCTTTCCAGGGCATATGTGAATTTGACCGAGAAAAATGATGTCTAATTGTCGCAAACCCCAGTCTCCACAAAACATGAAGGCTCAGCAAACCTCTGCGTTGAAATGAACAGAAGGGGGGCGCTCAGAACAGAAGTCGGCTTGCTGCTCAGCGACAACAGGGGCTAAGAGAGCAGAACATGCCCGCGGGCCGGCCTGGGGCTGACACCCGGGCTGGCAGCTCGGTCCACACGAAGCCGTCTACGCGGGGCTCCCGAGGCGCGGCCAAGACGGCCACCGACGGCCAATCCTCGAGCCCCTCAGTCTCTGCGCGGCCGCGCCCCTCAGTCGTGGGCCCGCCGGACGGTCACCCGCAGCTCAGCACACAACGGACGGGGCCAGGCCCGAGGCTGCGGAGCGGCGACGCCCGAGCAGGTGGGGGAGGCGGCTGCGGTGCCCGCCGGGCCCCTCCCCAGGGCTGGCTCGCCCCGCCCGCCCCTAGCAGCCGCCGGGCCCAGGAGCGCTGCTGCCCCGGGGTGGCGATTTGCCCGCAGAGACAGCCCGGCCCTCTCCTCCCACCGACTTCCCAAAACGCTTCCTCCCCGCGCTGCCCTGTCCCTTTTGCCCTGGCTCCCCTTTTCCCCTGCTCTCCAGAAAACAGAGCGGGAGTTCCAAGCTTTCCCCCGGCCCAGGGGTAGAAACTAAAATCCAATTATCTGACTGATAGAAACTCCTATTTTAGATCTTTAAAAGGCAAAGGGCTATTATTTTAAAAAATAGAATGTCATTGCAATGTTTAATGGGTTATCTAAGCTTACAAAGGAAATACATTAATCACGGGAATATCAAGATGAAGCATAATGTAATGTTTTTATCTACGTTTAAATTTTTGTTGCTAAAAATATTTTTTAAAACATTTACCGTTTTGCTCAGTTTATAAATTAACAGATGAAATGTTTGATCAATGACTCCCTCTGGGAATCTTTTATGAGAGTAACCCAGTCCCCAGCCCGCTGGGTGCTGCTTCCTTTATTTGAAGCAAAGACATGATCTGTCCCCAAGACAAAAACATCCCATTACTTCAGATGCTTGGGTTAGAAGAATCAATCATTAAAAGGTTTCCTTGCCCATAACTACAGCGTCTTACTGAACAATACATTACAAAGCTATAAAACAATCAATGACAAAATAAAATTGATCTGTAACACAATTAAATTCTTCCCCCAAATTATAGACTCATAATCATTACTTTAATAACACAGGAGGAAAAGATGCATTAAAGCAAATCAAGCTGGGATTTGATTTCAAGCAGAACACTGGTGGCCACGCTCACCTCCTTCCTTTCTTAACACAAACTGAAATGGAGAAAACCAATAGCAATTAGTTTTTTTAAAAAGTTCTCAGATGTAAAGATACAGAAAGATTGAAAGAGAACAGAAATGTAAGCAACAACTCTAAATCTGTATCCACAACAGGACTTTGGGTCAATATCTAAAATGGCAGAGTTTGAGGGATTTACCCAAAAAATGCAAAAACTAATTCAAAAAGAATATGCACCTGCACGTTTACTGCAGCATTATTCACATGAGACAAGAGCTGAATGAAACCTAAGTGGTCATCAGCTGATGGAAGGGAAAAGGAGGCATGGCAGAGATACATCATGAAAACTACTCAGCTGTGAAAAAGATGGAATCTTGCCATTTGCCACAATCCGGCCATTTGGATTGAACTGGAAAAGATAATGCTTAATAAAATAAATCAGACAAAGAAAGACAAATATCCCAACCTGATTTATTTCAATATATTTTTTTCTCCCATATTAATAATCACTATTCCCGCAGAGGAATATTTTAACCCATTTTAAAGATTTTTTTCAAAAGAAGGCTAAATTACAGCCTTGGCTATGACTTGTTCCACTGTTTAATGAAAAAGCAAGGTACCATTTTAATGAAAAAAACAACCATTTTGGTTGACTGAGGATGTGAATGATAATCCAGTACTTATAAGGCAAGTAACAGGCTGTGGAAGATGGTGTGTAATATCAATCATCATTGATCCCAGAGGGCTACAAAGTTCATAGGTTTTCATCGGCCGTTTGTCTTCTGAAGGCTTTATGATCCTGCTACAGATATTAAGAGATGGCGCAGTTTCACCTCATTTTCTTTGTATTTCAGTGTCTCTGATTCTATACCACCATATTTTACTCCGTTTATCCAAATTAAAATAAATACTCAATTTCTTTTAACCTATGACACATTGGCTTATAAACCAAATGTTGTATTACTTCTCAGAATTGATCAAAATAATCTAAATTTTCTTTTGAAGTATGTTCACATAGAACTGTATGGATTAATGTACTATATATGTATAGCTACAATATTGTGAAAAATCTATATATTTACTTTTTAAGTTACATATAATAGAAATATTCATTTTAAGTGGAAATGACACAATATTGAGCAGTGTGTGGTCAGCAGTTATGGCTCAAAATAGGAGCTGAAAAGGAGCTGCCGTTACTCTTTCAAAGAATCTTACATTATAAATTCCTTCAGGGCAAAATAAACAGAAAACTGGACCTTTTACTCTTCCTGCTGCCTATTTGAAATCCAGCTGAAATTTAAAAACCTAAGAGCTTTCCACTAGTGTCAGAAACAACACAGATTAGATCAATAATATTAAAAATCTACCTTTTTCACTTGGATTTGGAGGCGCGCCTTTGCACTGCTTTACTTGGGTGTCACTTGCTATTATTAGTTGTTTCTCTTTATTAACTCATGGTGAAATGTCCTTCTCTTAAACCCTGGTGTCTAGTTTTTCTTAGCCCCACATTATAACTCATCCTTTACAACGCTCTCTGCATATATAAGCGCTTTAAGTATGATAATGTGAAACTGTGATAATGACAGTATTGAAACAAAAACGGGGATGATGAGCCGAGCGCAATCAGAATGCCAATTACACGCACGCGCACCCCCAATTAGACGGGAAGGAGAGTATTTTTAGACATTTCTTTCACCAAGAAGATATGACATCTAACAGAAGGAAAAGGACAACTTCATTTTAAGTAAGTGTTTAAATATTTCATAACGACTGTAATAAGGGAGTAGAGGTTACCTTGATGGAGTCTGCTGTTCCTACAGCAATTCCCTGCGACTTTCGAAAGAGGCAAATTCATATAATTTTATAGTCAGTGATGATTTGTGTTTACAAATGCTTAGAATTCTCTCATTTTCACTTTAAAGAGGAAACATGGAGATGCCATTTGATAAAGGAACCTATTGGCCCTTCACATAAATAGAACTGAACAAAGTTTTTCAGGGCCATAAGTCATAGTCAACCGGAAGTCAAACGGAATTGCAGGGAAGGATGTATTTTTAGATTAGTTTAGGGAAATAACGGCAATGTTTTGGTAATACTAACAAGGACGATGTTTATACCTCCACGAGCTGTGGCTTCTCAATAAACGAGCTAAATCTAGGACATTCTCCAAACAAAACACTGCGGATGGAAAGTCAGGGCTGTGACCCGTGAATGCAGGCTGCAGGTGAGGGGGGAGTCTGCAGTGTGTGGAAAGATCTAGAAAGCGCGGCAGAGACATTGCCGTGGTCCCAGGGCTGGGAGAGTGGGCTGCTCTGCCTGCATGGCAAGGGGGGCCAAGGCCCCCGTCTATTTCAATCATGTAAATACATCCTCTCTCATTCTCCCCGGATAATTACAACTTATTACACTTCGGCTGTCTCTATAACCAAAGGACAAAATTATGATGACAAAATTTAAACAAAATCAATTTTTTCCTTTGTTTTAGAAGAGCTTGAGAGAAAAAGGCAAATCATGAATTGTTTAACCCTCGGATTTCACGTCCTCTTAAAACATGCCAGCCTCGATCGCACGTGGAAGGATGTTCCGCTTTCATTTCTAAAGGAAAACGTTATGCTCAATACTTCAGTTTTAAATAGTGGAGATTTGACTTTTTTCTTTTGTTAACTTTTGACCCTTTTAGAGATTTCAATGTTTATACTCATTATAATTTCTGTAGAATAAAGCAGACTTCTCAGGAAAATGACATGTATAAGCAAAATCGAGTTAAAATGTTTAATGCTTTTACTTTTGAGAAGTTAAGAGCGCAGCAGGAAGGGAGTTTTCTGCCGCGGGGTCCCTGCGTCTGTCCTCCCCATCACCCTTTAAAACAGCCCCACGCGAGAGATTCGGGGGCGGCTGTTCAAGACCATCAGCTGTCGCAGATCTGGGCTGTTTTGATGTCTTTTCCTAGGGACGTCACCCTCTTATCACTGCCCACCTATCTTCACGATTCTTTGTAAAGAGATGTTAGAAGGAAGAACTGCTCAAAATGGGGGGGGGGGGGATAAAAATCTAGAGCAAAGTCCAGCTCCCCGGGGCCGCGCCGCTCGCGCTGACAGAGAGCAGAGCCCGCGAGCGGGACGCGCCATCTGTCTCCAGGAGACTCCGAAGCCCACGCGGCGCCAGCCAATATGTGCTGTCAAAGAAGCGACTTAAAATATGTTCTGCTCACACCAAAATGGCAATAAGCAGAATGAACAGAAACGAATCCTCGCCCAAGCCGCCCCCGCTCCAAGCACCTCTGCCTTTCCCTGGGGGCCGGGGCTGCGGGAGGCAGCTGGTGACGTCCACGCGGCCCCCTGTGGCCAGCGCCGAGCGCGGTGGACGGTCACTCAGCGCCTAATGCAGCGGAGCACGTCCGCCCGGAGGCGGCGCAGTTTAACGGGGCGAGCGCGGGCCCGCAGGAGCCCCCACCCCAGCCGCGTCTGGGCACGCGCCGGGCCTGGCAGGGCACGCGGCAGCCTCCGACGCAGCTTTCTCTTCGCTCCCGAGTCGCCCCTGAACTCGGGCAGATGTTCAGCAAGTTGTGGGGTGAAGCGCCTGCTTCTAACTCGCGGCACTGAATATCCAAAAGGCCAGAAATGTTTTCTCGCGTTTTCGATCAGTTCCAAGAGTTCTCCGACCTGGAAGCAACAGAATGGGCCGGGCTCACACTGTGCGCCAGAGCGCCCCAGGCCCGCTCCAAGGCGCCCTGCGGTCCGGCTCGGGCTGGCGGATCTCGGCCTCCACCAGCCGGAGCCCCCGCGCCGGGCGAGAATCGCAGGATGGGCGGTGGATTAGCGGCTTTTGAGCCACAAGGTTCAGCAAACTGAAGTGACTGAAAGAAACTCGGAAACTGAGAGCTTCAAGTCTCTGCTGCCAGTGCCGTGTGATGGAGCCCGAGGAGCCCACCCGGCACCCCGCCACGCGCCCCCCGCGGGGTGAGCTGCGTGGGCGCTGGCACTGGCAGTGTGCTGGTCCTGCAGCCACAGGCCGACGGGCAACGGACAACTCACCCGGCAGTGGGCAGGGCTGGCCGCGGGGGCAGCGGCCGTGCGCTGGGGCTGGTTCGCTCTCCTCCCGCGCAAGCCGGGAACGCCGCTCAGACCGGCTTCACTCTGCTCCATTGCCTGCGTGCGGCTGAAAGCTTTCAGTCTTTTTTCTTTTTTTATTCCTTTTTCTCCTCTTACATCACTGCTGTTGCCAGAGTTCTCCCGCCGCCGTATCGCCAGTAAACCATCCCCAGGCTCCTGTGTTCTGCCGCCCCTGTTTAGAGCCCCCTCTTTGCTGGATGCCTCAGCTCTGAGGTCAGCTTGCAGTTTGGACTTTTTCTTGAACCTCTGTTTGCTTTTTCTGTGGTCAACATGTAAGTGAGACCATCCAATATTTATCTTTCTCCTTCTGACTTATTTTGGCCAGTGTGATCCTTCCATTTAGTCTGGGTTTTTCACAGGTACAAATTCTTTGGGTTAATGCAAGAGAAGTGCTATGCATTATAATCACTTTTCCTTCCTTTCTTACTCCCCATTAAAGCTTGACTTTGCAAAGAAGACCAATCTCTAAACTAAATATTATCATTGCATAATGCATAACCTAATCTACTACACGCTAATTCCAGCAAATATTGATACATATCCCGTTACCAGTTTTAGATGAGAGAGCTTTTACTAAGCCATTGTCTCTATTTGCTGATGCACAAAAAAAAAAAAAAAAGAAAGAAAGAAAGTGCTTAGGTCCATTCCCAGTGGAGCACCTAAAACACCGAGGTCGTGGTCTGGCACAGCTCTCTAGTAACCTGGGTTGGGTTTAAATCGAGAAAAAGAAATATATTCCGCTAGAACATCAAAAGTCATCTAGCACAGGAGTTTCAATAAATGAAGTAGCAGGAGCAAATGTAAATATTTATTTTTAGGCCTACTATAACGCTCTGGTGACAAACGATACAGAAAGACCTCATTTTTATTGACTTTTACTTCCCACGCATCAGTACCTGAAACATACAGCGTGAAAACAGAACACCGGCCGCGGGCGGGCGTTCCAGGTCTCGATCCGGTCTGTCTAAATGCCAGTACTTACTGATTTCCTCTAGACTTCCTTTTGTAGTAGTGAAAGGCCATGATTTCAAACTGAACCAGAATAAAGTCAGCAGAATAAAGCGGAGAGGAAGCAGAATAGCTCTCGGGTAGGACGGCCTAACCCTTAGCCACAGACCGCGAAGCGGCGCCGGCAGAGCAGAGACACAGCGTCTGAGCCCATGTCAGGCGTCGGAGAGGCACGGCCAGAACTGTCTCTGCCGCCATATAAGGGCCTGCGGTCAGCAAGCGAGCAGAGCTGGGGGGAGGCCAAAGCAAGGGGAGCAACGGGCACAGGCGAGGAGGAGAAGGGAAGAGAAAAGTGACGCTGACGCTGGCGAGAAGAAAAACCCGTCAAACGAGGGGGGAGTGAAGAGATGGGGGAGACACACTTGGCAACGGCATCAACTGCTCAAAGGCAACTTGTTCCTTTTAATAGACTCCAAATAAGCAGGCGAGAAGGAATAGAAAAGGATTCACAGAGAGAACACGGGGGCCTCCCTGGTGGCGCAGGGGTTAAATCTCAGCACTATGAAGCTGTCGCAGCCACTGCAGCGCGAGTTCAATCCCCGGCCAGGGAACTTCCCACAGGGCGCAGCAGACCCCGCCTGTCTCCCCGCTGCCCCCTCAGCAGTGTGTTTCAGTGGATCCGCCTGTTCTGCTCCCCGCTCTGTCTCTGGAGAGTCCTCTCACCCCCCACACCTCTGGCCTGCACCCCAACTTGTATGCATAAAAAAAATAAATCTTTTTTAAAAAAAGAATGCGGGGCCTCCCTGGTGGCGCAGTGGTTAAGCCCTGCGCTGTGGGGCTGTCGGCAGCGGCGATTCGAGTTCAATGCCCAGCCGGGGAGAATCCCACGTGGCGCGGCAGACCTCTCCTGCCTCGCCCGCTGCCCCCTCAGCAGTGTGTTTCTGATCTGCCTGTTCTGCTCCCCGCTCTGTCTTGGTGAGCCCTCTCGCCGCCCCACGCCTCTGGCCTGTACCCCAGCTTGTATGTATAAATAAATAAATCTTTAAAAAAAAAGAATACAAGGAAAGGACAGGGAGGTGTAAAGAGACAAAACCTGCAAACTGGAAGGAAACAGGCTTTATTTGGAATGTTTGATTTCGAGGGAAATTGAAATAAAATAGCTAAATTCTGGAAATTCAAGAATGAGCAGACTTCCTCCTCCCTGCGACTGAGTCACATCACCGGCACCGGCAGGGCGAGGGGTCGGCCCCGGCTCCCCAGGAACGCCCGGGGCACAGGCCCGCGCAGTCTGTGGAGGCCCGAGGAAGAAAAGCGCCACCAAAGACAAGTGTCGCTGAGCCGTCACTCCACGACAAGCAGCCTGCATCTAACTGTGAGAGTGAGGACAGACATTCCCTGCAGTGACACACTTAGAGGATAGGACCCTCTAAGCGTCCGTGGTAAGAACAGCAGGCGTGTGCCCTTGGCTGGCCGAGGGGGACCCCGGCCGGCGGGAGGAGCCGAGATCAGCAGAGGCGGGGACGTGCGCAGAGACGAGGGTAAATGCGGTGACCCCCGGACAGAGGGGGCGGAGAGCGAACCAGGACCGAGCTGCCCCCCTGTCTTCCCGCCACCGCAGAGCATTGCACGAGAAGGAAAGATGTTCAGCCAAACTCTTAGCTAACTCATCTCTCTAAGTTTAAGGCTATTTTGCTGAAATTTTTGTCTGAAATTCCACTTCCCTTCCAGTTCTTCTATTTAACATTTCTTCAGCTAAACTGTACGTAGATACCAACTTTATAGATATCAACTTTTACACACACAACACGAAAAAAAAAAAACTTTAATGGCACGAGTGCCACACTCGGTATCACAGGATTATCCATCCACACACAGATCTCCCTGTTCCGCAACTCGCCACGCTCTTCCCTCGTGTCAGCTTTGTCCCAGACGGCATCGGGCTCACGGTCTGGACCTGGGGCTTCCTCGGGACCCCAGGTCATGTCATGGCTGGAGGGGGGCCAGGTGCCAGTGCAGCTAGCTGGCTGTGGCCCCTTGAATGACCGGACAACCTCGCTTAGCCTGGACAACCTTGCTCAGCACTGGCTGTTCCTCCATCACCGAGAGGACCACTATGTCAATAAGCACGGCTTGCCGGCCAGAGCTGTGTGAGTTTCACCCAGAACAGGTCACTGCCACACAGGGACCAGCCACGGCCTCCACTGGCCAGGGGTAGGACAGTTGTTAGCGAGCAGATCGCACCACCCAGCATGGAGGTGCTGCCCGGCAGGGCTGAGCTCAGCTGCAGGTAGACAACGAACAACCCCATCGATCACCTCTCCTCTAAGTTGAAGTTACACGTGGTGACCCAGAGATCTGCGAATCAGACGGACCAGCTATCCATAGAGGGTGTTATTTGAGATTTATAGATGCCTATTAGAAGCAAACAAATGTTCCCCATCTAAGAATCAAGGAACACAGTAATTCTCCGCTCGAGGCATCTTGAACACAAGGACTCTCAAAGCATCGATTTGCTGTAAATAAAACCCAAAAAGGCTGCTTGGAAAGCTGAGTTTTAAAGCACAGTCCACGGGATGATCTGACCCACAGCGAAGTATTTTTTTGCACAGGAGATTTTTCCTGCATTGCCACAAATATCAAATGCAAACCCCATGAGAGAGGCTGACCCCATCAAGGCCCGCTGTGAAACAAACAGAAACAAACAGACTCTAGCTCTAAAAATAAGTCGCCAGCAGGGCGGCCTTTCAGGAAGGAGCACAAGCCCTCAGTGGGGTGACCCGCCCTTGCGGACACCAGGGCCGGCAGACAGGGCAGGCAGCCACGCTCGCCACTCCTGTGGGGACAGGACGTTTGCAGAGTTGGAAAAAGACCCAGGACATCGCTCTGCTGACCTCCCACCAGAAACAGAGATGGAACCTGCACGGCCTGCCTTCTAGAGCTTTCCAGGAGAGCAGACAGACCGGAGGAAAAACATCTCCGATTGTTAGGGGACTTAGAAAATCTCTAGCTTAAACTCCCACAAATAAAGGTGAAGAAAGCACTGACCTGCCAGAAGAACTATATAAAAAAGGCATTACTATAATCCGTGAGAATGGCATTGACGTTTTTACAAGAACAGAATAGAACAAAACAGAATTTTTACAAGAACAGAAAGCCGGTGCCGGCCAAACTCTAACCGGATGCGGCAGCGGCCAAGGGCTCGGGAAAGGTCGGTCTGTAAGTGGAGCTGACACACTGCAGGGCAGGTGGTCGGTGCCCGGCTGCTGGGCCCCTTGCCAGGCCAGGAGAGCGCACGCTTGGCTGACGGCGGGCCTGCCCCTTGCTGAGCCCCTCAGCCCCGGAGGGAGGGGGTTCCGCAGCACCCCATCCGCGCTCCGCTCCAGGCGGGAGGGCCCACTCGGTGTCACTCTTTCTCTCTGATGTGGCATCTGTAACGGCCAAACCTTACTTGGGAGGCTCGTCTGTGATTAATTTCCAAGTCTCCATTTGCTTTTCCTTATCATTTGTCACGAGAGGGAAATGCCAAAGATGATTTAAAGCGCGGATTAAATTACCTTTTTAATAGTTCTGATTGTTAACCTAGATTTATAAGCTCTCAGAGCTTCTTCTTCTAAATGTTAAACAGGGTCATAGAGGGACAATTTTCACTTTAACGAAATTGAGGGCCGAGCACCCCCCAGAAGTCGGCGAGGACGCGGACGCATCTCCCAAGAAGCCACAAACGGGGGCGCGCAGCCGGGGCGGCTGTTTGAGGGGCGTGTTTTGTTCACTTTAGTTTTGAGCACATTCTCCTGTTTTCTGAAATTAGTTGTGTGCCTCTGATTACTTTTCTGGGTCCTCTCGTGTCTCTCTGCCATGCTCCCCGAGGTCCCGGCAGCCTCTGAGCGCCCTCGTTCCAGCGACTTCGAGCTCCGCTGCGACGGCGCCACCCGCACCACGCCGGGCGCGCAGCTGCTCTGTCCCTGCGCTGCCACCTTCCCCGGGGCCTCAGGTCTGGGCCCATGTTTTTCTGCCGCTCGCTTTGCTCCAGACGAGTGGCTAAGGAGAGGCGGTGCACACAGACAACGCGACACTTCTGAGTAAAGGCCGAAGGCAGAATCTTGCCGGTGGCAGAGACACGGGCAGGCCTGCAGGGAATCACGCTGGGGGAAGAAAATGGGAAGGAGAAAGACCACGCGGGACGGTTTCACTCACACGCAGGGCAGAAAGAACAAAACAAAGGAACAAACCAAGCCAAACCAAAGCGAACCCGAGAAATGAGACTCCAGAATTGAGGGTGCAGAGCGGAAGGCGCGAGCGCGGGGAGGGGCCGGGCACCAGGCGCAGCACCTGGGCGCGGGGCCTGGGGCGATGCCACCTGTCCAGGTGCCTCCTGCGCCGCGCAGAGCGGCTGTGAGGTGAGGTGCGCCCTTTAAAAAATACAATTAAAAAAACAGCAATGACGATACATACACCTAATGAAAATTTGAAAAGAAAATGTTTTTAATGGAAACTGCCGAGACCCAAGCCCGGGCCGTTCCTGACGCGCCCGCGGGGCGGGGCGAGAACCCGAGGCCGCGGAGGCGAGTCCCACAGCGCCGCTCTGTCCCGCCGAACTTTATCTTTTTTAAACTGCTGGAGCAGCACACGAAGACTTTCTTACAAAAAAAAAGTTACAAAACTGTCGTGTAGAATGAAAATGAAAGTCCCCTTTGTGGCCAAGTTACCAGTTGTGTGTGTGTGCGCGCGAGCGCGCGTAGCCGCGGGAGAATGTACACCTTTTACGCAGCCAGCACTGCCGTGTGTTATATAACAACTTGCCTTTTCGCTACACAAATAACATATTGGAGAACTTTGAACAGCAATACAAAGAAAGCCTTTGTCTGGAACATATGTAGCAAATGGTGATTCTTCCACAAGTACCCATCTTTTATACTTTCACGCTGTTGATTCAGAGATTTTCAAACATACAGCCAACTTTTTCATTGTTTCGCGTCATTTTATTAGAAAGTTCTCCTCTCCCCAAGTGTATAAAAATAATACCCGGCACATTTTCATGGTATTGTTATCTAATAAAACATTTACCAGGGTCTCCCTGGTGGCGCAACGGATTAAGCACAGCACTATGAAGTTAACAACAGCCACTGCAGCACGAGTTCGATCCCCAGCCGGGGAGCTTCCCACATGGCGCGGCAGACCTCTCCTGTCTACCCCGCTGCTCCCCTCAGCAGTGTGTTTCCGTCCATCTGCCTGTTCTGCTCCCCACTCTGTCTCTGGTGACCCCGCTCGCCGCCCCACGCCTCTGGCCTATACCCCAGCTTGTATGCATAAATAAATAAATCTTTAAAAAAAACCAATATAACTTGATTAATTTAAGGGGGAAATTACTCAACATTCCAACAGATAGAAGTGTGTGACCCACCACTACGAGAAAGCTCCCAGCAGGTCCAGCTGCCCAGTGGCACAGTATAGGACAGAGAGGACAATCACCAGAACGCAGGTAGGCATTTCTAGCTCTCAGTTTTGCACCTGTATCGCCACTAACCTGCACAGAGGCTTCTAACGTCTGGGGCACAGCAGGGGGCCCGCCTTCCACTGAGGTGCCTCGCAAAGCTGCCCCGGGTTAGACTGGCCGGCCTGAGTCCCCGCCCCCGCGGCTCGGTCTGCTCCTCACCCGCCCCTGCTCGGCCTCCGCAGAGCCGCCGCTGCCCCCGGCACGGCCTGCCCGTTCCAGTTTGCAGTGGCTCCTGGGAGTGGAATTGCGGGGTCCTGTGGCGGATCCACTTTCAGTCTCCCGAGAGCCCCCACAGCGTCAGCCCCGAGGAGCCCTCGGCAGCCTCAGTGAGGCTTCGCGCGTCTGGGCTCTGCAGAGGGAGAGTGCTGAGCTCGCTGGGGCAGCGGTGCCGACCGGCCTCCTCACCTCGCCGCGCTTCCCGCCGTGGCTGCTGCCAAAGCTCAGACGCCCACAGAGGAGTCTCTGTCAGGGGGACCTGTTGGCGGTGACAAGCTTCACCCCGTCTAGGAAGAAAACTCACACGAAGGAGCCACACTGCAGCCACCTCAGAGTTCAGAAGGGAGGGGGTTGTCATGGAAGACTGTGGTAACATATTCTTGCACTGAAGAGCAAAACCGAACTTTTTCTGACAGGAAGGAAGTGATTTGGCTGACTGAGTTGACAGCGAGAACCGGCTTTGCCAATTAGGTTTTCATGACAGGCCTCCCCAAAAATCAAATAAGCTAACTCTCAAGTCGGAAGATTTTTACTAGAGTAAAATGGGTGTGATGAAAGAGGAGCACTTTATCCAGAATATTTTATAGGCAAAGGTATATTTAAATTAATAATATCTGTTTTCTCATTAAATTGGATTTTAAAAAGTTGCCTCAAAATGAAAAAGCAAATGGCAGAATTAAAGCATCTGGTATGTCTTACTACATGACTCCAGGAAGTATAATTAATTCTTCTGCAAATAGTTATGTCCTTTTATAATTCATTTTATCTTCAGTAATCAAATTTTAAACAAATGTGTGAAAATTATATAAGAATGGACAATGTTTCTTCTTTTTCTCTAATAATAAATAACGTCCTTTTAGGAAGTTTCATCAAGGAATGCACTTCTAATAGAGTTTTATGTACCAAATTGTAATGTTTAATTCTATTTTATGTAATTATTTTAAATTATCAATCAATGCAGGAGAATTTTCAATTTTAAAATTCTATGCTCACCATAGAATTTTGAATTTCAATAAACTGTCTTCATAGGATTTAAACTGTGTTTTTATTACAGAGAAAATGGGTAGAATGATGAATGAACTTGAAAAAGTTCACATTTGATGTGAGGGCAAATTTTAAGAAAAGCTGAATGAAAATAGGGGTGAAAGAAAAAAAAGAATGATGTGACTGATGATATAAGAAGAGCTCGCTCGTGCTTTTTCCTATAAATATATCATCACTGCCATTTCGGTGGCATCAAATCACCATGCTATTTAGATTCTGCTGGGATATTTAAACCAATGATTTGACAATTTCATATATACACATCTATACATACAGATAGATATGTACTTGTTTTATCAAGTACATGTAGAGATAGGTATATAGATACATGTCTGTAGATATGTCTGTATATCAATATGTGTGTGTGTCTGTGTAGGGGAGAAAGATGGGTACACACTAACACATACACACACACACACACACACACACACACACACACACACACTGCCAGAGTCTGTATACTTTGAAATTATTTAAACTTACAGTAAAGATTTTTACTTGTTAAAAAATAAGTGAAAAATATACTTCACAATTCTTTTTCTACAAATATTTGAAGACAAAAACTAAAACATCTAAAAGGAAGCAAGTCAAGAGAAACAATTCAATGAGTAATGAAGCTTTTTTTTTTTTTTTTGACAGCTAGTACTTGGGCAGCCAGAGTGCTTTGACAAATTGGTAGTGTGATTCTGAGAAGCCACAGGTCAGAGAAACCTGGCACCTCATCTACGATCCAGGAAGTTCCCTAAAAAGGAGTCCAGAGAAATCTAAGCACCCACTAGTATCATGGATGTGTCCGAAATTTTGAAATAGTAACTTTCTGATAAACTAGATTGTTGTTTAATTAAACTGTAGAATCCCAAGAGGCTTGAAATGGATCTAAACGCATGGGGGCAGGGCGGCGACAGCAGGAGGAGGTTCAGGGTGACACCCACACACACTCCCCCCAACCCCTCCAGAGAGAGCCTCTGCCTCTCCTGGAAACAGAGTCCTTCTGAGAACAGGCGCTGACGGTGCTCTCACTGAGGCGTTTCTTGCCAATGTTTGAATCTCAGTGACGAGGATTTTCTCCAACTCTGATGAAGGCCTAGCTTGGGAAGAGCCACAACATGCAATTCTACTATTTTTAGATGCTTTTTTTCCATTCCCCGTTCTTCTCCCTCCTTTTAAGGCATCATTCTGGAATGCAAAATCTAGGTTGCATCTAAATGCATTTTCGAGTCCGGGAGAAACTTGGACCCAGACGAGCGAGAGTGCTGGAATGCGCCATAAAGAATTAATGAATAAAGGGAGCTGGGAGGACGATGAGAGCAGAACCGCGGCCTGGCCAGAGACCACAGGGCTAGCTGAGACTACGTGCCTCGCGCGTCCTCGGTCACCAGACCAGCTGGGAGCCCTCTGGGGCCAGAGCCGCCCGCTCACCCGCCATATCGCTCAGAATACAACCAAGAACCACGGAACCGGTGAAGGCTTTTGCTACTTGCCATTAACGGCCAACTCAAACCCATTCAGTTCAGGAAAACATCGAATCTGACTGTACAAGGTTCTCAGATTCCATTTTACATTTTGGTTTAATCTTGGAGAAAGTTATTTGTCCTAAGTCACAAGTTTTTGTTTCCACAAAACGTGCTGAATTCGATCTGCCTGGTCACACAGGGAGCGTGGCGCTCAGAACCGCAGGAGCACGGCCCTGCCCTCGGAGCCTGCGGCGAGCAGACGGGCAGACTCGCCCGCAAAGGCAGACAAGGAGCTGCAGGCGGCGGGAGCCTGCGCTGCGGCGGCAGAGAGGGTGCTCCGGGGCGCACGGGCGGGGGCATGCGGGCACCCTGGGGCGCCTCGCAGGGAGGGCCGTGGGGAGCCTGAGCGAGTGGCCCAGGGGGAGCGAGAGGCCCGGACCCGCCGGACGTCAGCAGCCGAGGCCCCAGCAGACCGCAAAGCCCGCTCAGCCGAGCGGCGGCTCAGCGCGTGCGGCGCAGGCAGGGGAGTCACGGCCGGGGGCCAGCAGCTCCCCTGCCGCCTCCAGGGCCGGCTTTCCCGCGGGCACGCGCTGGCAGGTGCGCTCAGCGCCGGGGACAGGCCGGCGACCCCGCCGAGGCGCGCGACAGCAGCTGCGCGGCCGGGATGAGGCCCGCGGCGCGGCGCGGGGACACATTAGTGGTCTGGGCTGCGAAGTCAGGGCCTCCGGGGATGGCGACGCGCGAGCTGGCAATGGGAATTTCACGGGGCTCCCCCGACGGCCAGAGCCTGCAGTGCGCGAAGAGGAAGCGGGGTGTAGGATTAAATCACTTCCATGCAAACTTCCTGGGGGAAAACAGCGATGCTCTTCGGCATGCGGAAGAGAAACACGAGGGACAGTGTCTCCCTGAGGACACCACTGCTCGCAGTGAGAGGGTGGCGCCCGGGACCCGGGAAGTCGCCCCTGCGCTCTCCCTGCACAGCGCCGAGGAGACGGTCACGGGAGAGCCAAGGACGCGGCGGCGGTGGGGAGGGGACGGACACCCGGCGGACACCCACTTCAGTCGATTCTCATCGCATTTTCTATGAACAGTCCGGATTTACTGTCTCGGAGTTTTTCTCAAGTGAAACGATGGCGTGTGCCCCGCGCCACCCCGCGCCGCCGCGTTCCCCTGCAGGCCCGCCCCGCGCCAGGCCGGAGAAACGGCCGGTCCCGGCGGAAACAGCCACTTGGGGGGCGGGGGCCGCGCGGTCTCGCCTCATTCACCCGCCAGCCCCGACCCCGAGCCTGTGCCGCAGTCTGGGCCGCTGCTTTTAGGGCCGTCCGCTCCTCGAGTTGTGCGGGGGGAAATGCATTTTATACCATTTAAAACTATTTCTCGTTACTTGGTGATCGCTGGAAAGGAAGAGGGGCGAAGAAAGAGGGAAGGAGGGAGGACAGAACGAAGGACAGAATGAAAGAAAGAAATGAAAAAGGGATATTCGGTGAAAAGCCAGGATTAAGAACATTCTTCACCAAAATGCTCACGCATCACCCCGCAGGCGCGCCCGCCGAGCCCCGGGCCTTTTCCTCCCCAGCCTCCTGCAGCCGCGGGGCGCCCCGCTCCGGCTGTGACATGCTGCTCACGCCAGAAGGTCATCCTCGAGGTCATCCACAAGCGCCCAGCACCCCACTGAGTGTCGCACCATCGCGGGACCGGCCCCTATTAGACATACATTGTCCTCAATAAATCACTTTGAAACACACATTTTTCTTTTGCGAGACAGCCTAAAAATTAAATTGAGAACAAATATGCAAATACTTATATTCTTTCCAAAAATCATAGACCATACAGGGCAACCTTCTGAGGCCTGTATTAAAGGTATAAGACCCCACAGGAGGCGATTTTTGGAACGAAGAAAAATCAAACATTAAAAAGACCTCAAAATTATTACATTGCTATTAAGAAAATGGGACACTGGGCTTCCCTGGTGGTGCAGGGGTTAAGTCTCAGCACAACGAAGCTATCACCACCGGCCAGGAGCTGACCCACAGGGCGCAGCAGACCTCTCCTGTCTCCCCGCTGCCCCCTCAGCAGTGTGTCTCAGTGGACCCGCCTATTCTGCTCCCCACTCTGTCTCTGGGGAGTCCTCTCACCCCGCACCTCAGGCCTGCACCCCAGCTCTTGTATGCATAAATAAATCTTTTTTAAAAAAGAGAATGGGATACTACTCAGTTATATAAAAACACGGACTCGGCACTTGTGACATGGTGGGACTGGAGGGGTGATGGCAGGTGAAGCAAGCCGGAAGGAGAAGGACCAGGGTTGGACCATGAAATGTGTGTGGGCTACAGAGAAACATGATGTGACAACCTAAACCAGGGACAGACGCTTGACACCTGGCCACAGAACCGGCGCAGCCCTGGGGGAGGGTGCAGGAGGGGCACAGGAACTCGTGGAGGATTCCTGGGCGTGGGGGCAGCAAGGTGTGGAGATAGGTTCCCAGAGGCTTAGGCCTGTTGCCCCCCAGGCAGAGATGATGATGGAGACACTTTACCTCAGTGATGTGATTTGAGTAAAAAAGAAAAAGAGATTGCCAGGACTTCCTGAGCGCACTCAGAGCTGCCGGCACTGACTGCAACACACTGAAAATGTTGCCTGTCCCAGTAAAATGGCCAAACGGACTCAAATTCAAGTCAAGAGTCCAGGTCCACCCCAGCTGTGGCAGAGGCTGCACTCACACACAGACCAGCCCGGAGCAGAGCTCTGTCAGCGCGACGCGCCTCTCTCCTTCTTCCTCGTTTCCCAAACCCCACGACAAGCAGAGTTTCTCAAACGCCTGCAAAAAAGTTTTTCTCGCCATCATCAAAAGCGTCCCTATTCTTCTTTGCCTCTCTATCGTTTATCTTGTCCAAGTTCATTTCTCGTGGAAGGAAACCAATGAGTTTATCATTGTTTCCTCTTTGCCTTTTAGAGTTCCAATTCCACGCGGCTAGTCATGAGTCATGTGAGAGTCTCGTGCCTTTGGGAAAGTCTGTCTGTAGTATGTTTATACCCAATCTGTATCCTTATTTTCTGAGAAAGTTCATTTAGTCTAA
Source organism: Scalopus aquaticus (assembly GCA_004024925.1). Taxonomy (NCBI): domain Eukaryota; kingdom Metazoa; phylum Chordata; class Mammalia; order Eulipotyphla; family Talpidae; genus Scalopus; species Scalopus aquaticus. The sequence continues at coordinate 12,401 of PVIJ01003830.1, read as the reverse complement.
ACACCTGCAGAACTTGTTAAAACTCAGGCTCTGGTTTAGTTGCTCTTGAAAGGAGCCTGAGATTAAGCATTTATAACAAATTTCTAGACGGTACTGGGCCACGGACTACACTTTGAATATCAAAGTTCTTGCTGTAAATAAAAGATGGTGATTTCCTGGTGAAAGCCGCCCTACCGTTTCTTGGCACTGGAATCCAGACCTGCCATGGCTGGAGCCTCAATCTTGGGGTCTCCATGGCCACACTAGCCCACCTGGGGGAGGACCCCATTTCCAAGATTGCTTAGGAGCACCTGCTGACTACGGAGGGAGAGAGCAGTTCCTTGCAAAGGGCCAAGGCTGAGGACAACAGGGAGCTTAGTTCTCCCGGAGCAACAGAGCTGAGAGGGTGAGAGGAGCCAGAGAGACAAGCCTCCAGTTGTTTACGACCTGGTCATTCCTGCCGTGTTCTCCCCAACACACTCAACAGAAAAGCAACCAAAGATCAGACCTCATCATTCATACATAGGCAACCTCAGCGGACATCCAGGAAATGCACGTAATGAACAGTGAGATGCTATGTCACAGCCTGAGGACTGACAAGAGTTGAAAACCTCAATTCAGGACTATTTCAGGCTCAGCTTTTGCTTATGCAGCAGAGTTTTCATTTGAAATTATTGAAATGGATACATGCAGGAGTCCCTCCTCATCTCTCGTTTGCTTTCCCTGGCTTCAGTTACCCCTGGTCAACCACCACCCCAAATATTACACAATCAGGTATTTTAAGAAAGAGACCAAGCTGACACAGCTTCCGCTGGAGGAAGGGGCGTAATTCTTCCACTGCATGTTTTGCTGTTGTTGTTAATCCCCTACTCAGCCTCATTCAAAACTAAGCTTCATCACAGGCCCGTGTAGACAGGGCACTTCAAACCGGGTTTCTCACCGTTTGTGGTTTCAGGCATCCACTGGGCACCTTGGAACTTATGCACCCCAACAAGATGGGGTTCCCATATGTTAAAACTGTGAAACTATAGAGATGTAATTTATTAGCTGGAACTGACAATTTTCCTTTTAGGTAAAATGAGGATTATTGACCTTTTAATGGGAAATACATTAAAATTATGTAAGATCAGTATCTTGTGAAAAAGAACTAGTTGCATTTTATTTAATATGGGGAAAGTGGTATGCTTACTTTCTACCTGATGAAGAGTTATACTAGTGAAATACAGGTGAAGAATTACAGGCCTTATCTGATAATGACATTTATATTTTCAATTATAGATTTTTGCACCTGAAATTTTATGAATTTATAAGTATATATAAAGTTATAAATATCTATTGAGGTATAAATAGCAGGTTATATAGTATATGAACAACTGAATAATAGTCATAGTATTCTTTAGAAATCCAGTAAGTTATTTAATAATTGCTAGGGAATTAAACTTTGCCTTTTATACTTAATTAAATTAATGATTCCTAAAGTACAATGAATATTTCTTAAATTCTCTGTAGAGTATTTTTAGATAAAAGTCTAAGAGTGTTTGCTGATATAAAATTTTACAACAATTACCATAATAATTTAAGTATTATTATTTCCCTTTTCATCAATTATTTCTTCCAGTAGAAGCCAAAGGAGTAAAAAGATATCACCAATCATAAGGGCTGTAATAGGAATAATCTAAGAAAAGAAAAACTATATATTTGTTGTCATCAATTTACCTCTTAGTCCTTCCTCCTAGCACTCAAATTTCTCTCTTTAAAAACTGATGATGTTATTACACAAATAGTACATCAATGTGTTCTATTTATACAACACTGAAACCACACGTAAGTTTAGAATATCCTTGACTACAATATCAATTTTCTTCCAATCAATCTTGAAACCAATTCATTTACCATCTTGTAAGGCATGTCATAATGTGGGTACTTGACAGTTTAGTGTTCATTTCTGCATCTATAATTCTAAGACGTGGTTGTCTGTAGTCTTCAAGACTATTTTGAAATAGTCTAGCCCTCTTGTCAGCCAACATATTGTAGGATTATAGTCCCTGTCCTATTGAAGAAAGACATAACCATATGGCTTCATTTAGTAAAAAAAAAAAGTGAGTGGATGTCATTTGTGTTACCTTCAAGCAGAAATTTCAAAAGACCAAGTAGTCTAATCTTTGAACCACTGTCATAGTGATGTAAGCTCTCCCACACATAACAACTATAAGTTCTGAACAAAATATTAACAGAAAAAAGCAACTACCTAAAAGCTCTGCAGAATGGCAGAAAGCAGACAACTTCATAGCAGTCAAAGCTTAAAGGAAAAAGACTGTGACCTGGTGGGTTTCCTAGGTTCACACCAAAGCTTCCTGCTCAAGGCAATATGAGAAAGATTTTGTGTTTTCTCTCATTAATTTGGATTATATGAGAAAGACTTTGTGTTTTCTCTCATTAATTTGGATTTTTTACAAATTAATGAGAGAAAACACAAATCTTTCTCATTAAAAATCCAGAGGACAGAGCCTATAGCAACCATAACCAATAAAAAGTTTTTAAAAATCCCGAGAAACAAATAGTTTTAGCTCTAGTTTCTAAGAATAAACCCCAAGTCTTTGTCTAATCTTTGAACCACAGATGATCTGCACAGACTCTAATCAGCTCATATTTCAATCCAAAATGAGACTGAAATTTGAGCTTCAATTCATCAAAAACAAGATAAAACTTTTTAATTGAGAAAATTATCTTGTGATAAAAACATCATTTTTGGAGCCATTTAACAGAATACAGAGTTTCCACAGCCAAGCAATTACAATATTAGGGGGGAAACAACATATTAGTTGAAATATGAAGAATGCATTTTTAAGGACAAAGAAAACCAACAGAGCAGCTATTATAGCTAGGACCACCATATCCCATGATGCATAAGAATGTGTAATTCTAACAAATAGAAAGATAGTGTTTCTAAAGGATAAATGGAAACTATAAAAATGAACTAAATTCCATTACTAAAAAAATATAGCCTAAAACTAAAAGAAAAAAAATCAATGGATGAGTTTAAGAGCAGAAAGAGATGACAGAGGGGGAAATATTTCAATAAGAAAAGATTACTTCAAAAGGAAAAGATCAAAAGCTCATTAAATGCATCCAATTGAAAAAGGTAGAGGAAAATAAACAACTTGAGGTACCTATGAGACAGTATTTTAAAAATCTGATATGCATGTAATTCAAATCACAGAAAATGAGAAGAAAAAGAGGAAATAAAAATAGAAAATCAGAATAGTGACAAAAACATACCAAATCTTACAAAAAACATAAATGTATCTATTAAAAAGGTCATTGAACATCAAACTACATACATAGAAAACCACACCTAAGCTGATTATATTCAATTGACAAAAAAATAAATAAATAAATAAATAGAAAATCTTAAAAACGGTCAGAGAACATCACTGTCTCACAGGCAGCAAATCAATTATGGGAATCACAACGGACTTTTCGCCAAACACTATGGAAGCCAGGAAAAACTGGAACAATATATTTAAGGCAATGAAAAATGAATTTAAAACCCCAAGTTTTGTACCAATCAAAGTGCAACTTAATGAAACATAAACAACATGTTTTCAAGTGAAATAAAACTATCATTGGGCCTCCCAGGTGGCGCAGCCATTGGGCGCTGCACTGCGGAGCTGTCGGAAGAAGCGGTGAGATTCCCACACAGCACTGCGGACCTCTCCTGCCTCGCCCGCTGCTCCCCTCAATAGTGCATTTCCGTCAATCTGCCTGTTCTGCTCCCCACTCTGTCTCTGGTGAACCCTCCCTCTCGCCACACCACACCTCTGGTCTGTACCCCAGCTTGTATGTACAAATAAATAAATCTTTTAAAATAATAATAAATAAAACTATCATCATGAACAAAACATCACCCAAAAAAGTGCAATGGCTAGTTTAAAGAGAAATGATACCAGAGGGAAACTTGGAACATCAGGAAGAAATGAAAATGAAAAATGTCAGAAATAATAAATATCTACATAAACATAAAACTATATTTTGCTCCCAACTTCCTTTTAATACATATGAATGTTTAAAACAAAGTTACAATATTTACATAAGAAACAAGAAATCATATACTCATACAACAACTTCTACATGGGTGTTCATAACAGCTTTATTCAAGATAGACAAAAAAGGAAACTACCCAAAGATGAACAGAAAAACAAAATATGGTGTATCATCCCAATATGATTAAATACAAAGCATAAAAAGGAACAGACTATGATACATGCAACAATATGGGTGAACTTCAAAATCACAGCTCTCAATAAAAGAAGCCAGACACAAAAATGCATTATGCATGATTACGTTGATATAAATTTCCAGAAAATTCTAGTTAATCTATAGTAACAGAAGCGCATCATTTGCTGCCTGGGACATTTTGCTATCCCCCACAGAGGTATAGATTACAAAGGCTCGAGGGGATTTGAAGGCAAAGATTCACATCTTCATTACTGTAGCAATTCCACTGATGTAAACACTTACCAAAATTCCTTTAATTTAACATTTTAAATAGATGGATTTCACTGGGTGTAGTTTATGGCTGAGTAAATCTTTTTTAAAAAGCAAAAGCCAGTGGGGCTTACTCTAGACTTTTCCAGAAATAAGGTGCCCCTTTAGCCTGACTCTCAGACTGAGGACACCAAAATTATATGGAGAGCAAATGAGGAAGTTTTCTTGCTTTAAAAGCCAGAGATTATAGCATTGTTTGTTATCGCAGCAGAATCGATTGCTCCAGAATACTTCTAATTTATGTATTGTCTCCTCCATGGAAGCCTGAAGAATTTAGTCCTGGGATAAACCTGACTGACTTCACATTAGTCCCACCCTACACTCATTTTGGCTGCATGTGTGGAAAATGGTGTTCAGTGTGCCCAGAAAGGAAGTGTTCTGCAGACCTCTTATAAAGAGGATGGCGTGGTCTTAGGGGAGCAGTTTTCCTGCTGTGCATAGTAACAAGTCCCGACTAACTCCATCTCGCTGCCTCTTAAAGATTAAACAACCTCTAAGAGGCAAATGTGGGAAAGTCTGTAATTAAGACGATCAGGAAGAACCTGCACAGGACTACTAATTTGTGGGGCAATAAATGTCCTTATTTTAAAAGGCAGCTAACCAGATTTTTTTAACTGGCTTGTCCCCTGATCACTCGTAAGTAAAGGTGCCCCGAGAAGCGGCGGCACACCCGCTGGCCCAAGCAGCCAGCTTGCTCGCAGAGAACACCCTTGCCTCTGACGTGATTTTCCTCCCTCCGTCAAAATGTCCCTTCCTTGGGCCTCCCTGGTGGCGCAGCGGTTAAGCACTGGGCTGTGGAGCTGTCGGCAGCAGCGACGCGAGTTCGATGCCCGGCCGGGGAGAATCCCACATGGCACGGCAGACCTCTCCTGCCTCGCCCGCTGCTCCCCTCAGCAGTGTGTTTCTGATCTGCCTGTTCTGCTCCCCACTCTGTCTCTGGTGAACCCTCTCACTGCCCCACGCCTCTGGCCTGTACCCCAGCTTGTATGCATAAATAAATAAATCTTTAAAAAAAAAAAGTCCCTTCCTTGCCGGGACGGCCGCCTGCCTCCTCAAGTTATTCAGAATCGCCCGTCGTTACTCCAGGTGCTGCCAGCCGCTGCAGCTCATCGTCACTCTCCGGGCTGTGCCACACTGTCAGCCACAAGGCCCACCTCGTGTGCCCTCCCGTCCCTTCCCTCACAAGCCAGCGGAGCCACAAGCGCCCGCGCTTCCTGCGTGTCCTTCCGGCGTCCGCTGCGGCTGAGCTGCTCGGGCCTCCCCCTGCAGCTTCCAGTCCCGCGGCCGCCCGCGTGGCGCCGCTGCCGAGCCGCGGTGACGCCGAAGCAGCATGGACAGGCGCAGAGGCGCAGCTGGGTGGGGCAGCCTCGGAGGCCTCACGGCGGCTGCGAGCGCACGGAGCAGACCCGGCCACACCGGCCGGCCTCGGGCGGCAGCCTCCTTCGTGAAGACGCACGGCGCCAGGCAGCTCTCTGCTCCGCGGCTCGGCGTGCAGAGCATCCCCCAGTTTCAGGGCTTCCGCAGACAGCCCGCCCAGCTGCGCGCTCGACGGGAGGCGCGGGGACGGCAGGGAGAGGCGCCCCCGACATCTCGCGGTTATAAGCGGCTTCACCGGACACCCAGGGATCTGCAACGCTCCCCGTGCCCGGGCAAATTTAATTGCCCTTCACAGCTATTCGTGGAAACGGACCGCGGAGCGCCGCGGGCAGCGAGCCCCGGCCTCGCCCGGAGCCAGAACAGAGAAGGCGCCGGAGCCGCCACCAGGGCGGGGTCGCGGCCCCGCACGAAGCGCCGCAGCAGCCCCTGAAAACCGCCCGGGGGTAAAGCGCCGCTGAAAAGGCAGCGGCGGCCGCCCAAACCGGCTCCGCGCGCTCGGAGTTCAGCGTCGGGCCATTTCAGAGGCCCAGGCCGGGAGGCGAGGCCCTGCTCAAGCCCGAGGCCTCGGCGGGCGGCGGGGCGCGGACGGCCAGCCCGGGCCTGCAGGGCGAGGGGCCCCAGACGGGCGCGGAGCCAGCGGCGCAGTCCTCAGGGCCCGCTCACGCTCAGGCTGCGGAAAACCCGGAAAGTCAGAAAAGCAAACGGCTCAGCCGGGCCGCACGAGCCGTCCTGGCGCGGAAGCCCGAGTCAGCAGGAGCCGGACTCCCGCGCGCCCGGCCCGGCGCAGCCCGCAGGGCCGCCCGCGCCTCCGGAGCATTCTCGCGGGGCGACTTCAGCAGCCAGAAGCCGCCCCGCGACTGTCCACAATCAGCATAAGCGTGGGGGGTGTGGGGGTGTAGCGTGTCGTGTTTGTTGTGTACGTGGTGCGGTGTGGTGTGTGTGTGGTGTTGTGGGGTGTATATGGTTTGGTGTGTGTGGTGTGTGTGTGGTGTGCAGTGTGTGTGGTGTGTGTGTGGTGTGTGGTGTGTGTGGTGTGTGTGGTGTGTGTACGGTGTGTGATGTGTGTGTGGTGTGTAGTGTGCAGCGTGTGTGGTGTGTGTGCTGCGTTCCACTTCCCGTCAGGCCGCCGGCCTCCTGCTGGGAGTGACCGGCGGCCCCAGAGCTCGTTTCCCAAAGGCGGGTCCGGGCAGCAGAGGCCGCCCCGGGCCCCAAAGTGCCTGCGTCTCCCAGGCCCGTCCGCGTTCCCTCTGCGCAGGAAGCTGAGGGCTCTGCAGTGAGTCTGCGGCTTCTCAGCTTCGCGAAACCAGAGGCCTTTCCTGGTGGCCAGACCAGGACCTGAGCAGCGGGCGGCCGCTGACCCCGTCTCCAGTGCCCTGGGCTCAAGAGCTGCTGGGATTTCACAGCAACGAGTGTGGGAAAACGGCGAAGCAATATTGAACTTCCTTCCCAGGGAAGTTCAATTAATCCGATCGGGCGCTCGGTGGCTAAATTTTTACCAGCACTGGAGTCTCTAACCTTATTTCAATGAAAATAAATAGAAAGCCATTAATTTCTTTTGGGCGTGACACTGGATGGTGTGAAGAGATTTGCAAGCTTCAGCTTGTAACCTGTTTCCCTGGATATATGAACATTATTTTCCTCTTACTTTAATGCAGAAACTTAAGGGTAAGGTGTCAAAATTACCTTTTATTTCCTAATTTTTTTCCTTATACTTCACCAGGTAAAACCATACTCCAAACCTGAAAATAGCCATTTTCTCCTGACAATACTCCACTTTCTGCATTGAACCAGATTATCCCCTATCCTTCCCGTTTCCCCAGGAAACTCAAGCAAGCATGTCCAGGGTGGCCGGCATGGCTGGGGCCTCTGGAAACAAACGCTATAAATGCTATTCAGACACTCCCAGCCGTTAATTGGATTTCCTTTCGTGAAAGAACGCAATAATGGAATACTCTAAGTCAGAGAAATTGTGGAAGAATTAATCACGTAAAAACATATGGTTTATGTATTAAGTGGTAGGGCAGGTTATAAAACACCATCTACTCTCTAGTCACATTTGTCTCTTTAAAGTTAGGACCCCCAAGACGCTCGGAACAGGCCTCCCCAAAACGTGTGACCCTGTCATGTGGATTATTTCAAGCTGAGCTTAAACCAGGCCTTGAAGACCCCTCAGAAACTTTTATCACTCCCTTAACTTCCTAGAAGAATGAAAACTGAGGTTCTTACCCAGACTAGGGTTATTACCACTAACCCCTCTGAGAGAATCCTGTCTGCGCGGGACACACTGATCACAAACCCCTAATCGCCACCCCACGAGCCCCCCTCCTGGTGCTGCGAGCCCCTCCCCTCCCCCTTGAGTTCGCCGCCCTCTCCCATCCACTAACTCAGAACACAGCCCCCACTTTGCCTCATTGCCCTTGGAGTCCCCATTGCTACGGAGATTCCCATATCCGTGTCACTCAGTTTGTTTTGTTCCGTCCTGCTAAATGTCTAATGTCAACTGGACTATTGGACCAGCCCAAGAAGCAGGCAGGGGGTTAGGGGCAAGTTCGTTCCTCCCCAGCACCCCCAGCGGCCCCCCGCGGCCTCACTCCCTGTGCTTGGCCGTGGTTCTGTTACTGGCCGGGGGTCCAGCTTGCGGCGCTCTGCCTCTGCGCACCCTACTGTGCGAGCAACAGAGTTTTACAGCTGGCGGCCCGTTCTTGGGGTTTCTGTCACTTGAAACTGAAACATCTAAAGGACAAAGAAGGCTCGAGCAGCCCGAAACAGCAAAGCAGCAGGCCGCGTAGCCCCTCCCGACCCGCAGCCAGTCGAGCCGCTCGCCCGGCACAGCCGACGCCCGAGACACGCCCCGGTGTCGGAGCAGAAGGAAGCTCACTGCGCCACCGGGCTTCGGGGAGCAGCCGCGCCCCCAGCCGTCAGGCCCGGGCGGACCTCGTCTTTCCAGCTTCTTCCCCACCCGCTCGCCCGAGAAAGACTCAGCCCCGGGCCCGGATCCCCAAGCCCAGTGCCGCCGCGCCGTCGCCTTTTCCAGAACCGGGTCTTCGGGCGTCAAGGTCCCCTGAGGCGGGAAGGCCGGGCCCTCGTTGACAGGACCGAAGCCATGCTGGGGAGAAGGCGGCTCCCCTCCAGCGGCCCGCACCGCCCTCCCTCCCGCTGCGCCCGGCGGTGAGGAACCAGCGCGGCGCCCCCACGTCCGTCTCTGACAGAGCTGACGGGCGCCGGGCCCAGGCAGGGCCAGAGCCCACAGAGGCGCCTGAGGCCGCGCCGGCCAAGCGCCCCGCCGAGCCCGCTGGTGCCGAGAGCGCCCGCCGTGCGGCGCGGGGTGCCCCGGGGAGGCGGCGCCCTCCCTGACTGCTCAGAGGGTGAGGAGGGGACGCTCCAGTTCGCGGCTTCGGCCACGCTTCGCCCTCGGCCTGGGCGCCCGGCCACGCTGCGGCAGCGCGTTGCGTCTCGGAAGAGTCGCGGGACCCCACCCTCGGGAGGGCGCAGCGGCGCCCCGGGGACTGCGCCGCCCTTCACAGGCTGTGGCGACGGCCACGTCGGGGCGGCCCCCACCACGGGGCGCCCCCCCCACCGCTGCCTGCAGCTTCTCGGCCGCGCGGGAACGGCCCCCAGGGCCGCCTCCGCTCTGCCCCCATAGGGGTTTCAGCCCAGAGCGCGGCCTCTCCGGGGTGAGCTCGGCGCGAGTGCGAAGCGGAGAGGCCACGTGTGTGACGGCGCATGGTGGTCTCGGTCAGACTGGCTCTCGGGCCCAAGAAGTCCCTCTAGCTCTCTGCTCAGGACCATGAGGTGAGCCGGGCCTCCCTGGTGGCGCAGCGGATTAAGCGCAGCACTATGAAGCCATCCAGAGCGGCTGCAGCACGAGTTCGAACCCCGGCCTGGGAGATTCCCACAGGGCGCAGCAGACCTCTCCTGCCTCCCCGCTGCTCTCCTCAGCAGTGTATTTTAGTCAGTCTGCCTGTTCTGCTCCCCACTCTGTCTCTGTAGAGTCCCCTCACCACCCCACACGTCTGGCCTACAGCCCAGCTCTTGTATGCATGAATAAATAAATCTTAAAAAAAAAAAGATGAAGTGAGCCACGTTATCTTTTATAACCTCTGTGCTGTGTTTAGCGCCCAGGAAAGCGCTAGGCCCTCCCCCCTGCGTTCACATCTTCCGAGAATTAAGTCGACGCTAAGCAGCTCCTCAAAATCCTGCCTCCAGTGAGTCTTCAAAAAGGCGTAGTGCTGTGCGAGAGACTGACCGCGGGCGCGTCCCGACTCAGAAACGTCTGAGAGTGGGGTTGCTTCCACACGGATCCGCGTGGTGCCTGAAGACTCAGTTCAAATTCAAGGGAAAAATCTCAGTTAATTATTACAATGTTCTCTGTAAACATACCTTGAAAACTCATTATAAATTAGATCTTTGATTTAATTTCATGTTCAAGAGAGAAAATAGACATAGTTACCCACCCAGGCTGACCTTTACACTGATTTAAACTCAGCGGCTAACTAGTGCAGACACATTTTGCCTCCCGGCGTGGGGAACGCACTTTCTGGTGTCTGGGAAGGGGACTCCTGTGAACCGCAGCGTCTGAAAATCTCATCTGATTAATGACCAATTTCCCACGATCAAAACCGGGCATGTCTGGGTTCAATTTAACACTATGGGATAATGTGTCATAGTTCAGTTGTTAAGTTGGTAGGAACATTAACTCTATGCTTAATATAATGCCAAATTAACTTTCATACATTTAAATACGGTGCCCTGAGAAATAGTCACCTCCATATCCTGTTAGCATTTCACTCCCGCCACTCACTTTGCAGGTGGCTGAGAGGCCTAAGCCGCTCCATCTTGGCTTCTCTGGAGACAAGCATCTAAATTTACACCGTGCGGCTCCCCAATCCATGACAATTGAATGTCATCGTTTCTGAGAAAAAGTAAGAGTGAAAAGCATGAAGGCCCTGCTGGCATGTGCATCTGCGTGCCCAGGCGGACGGCGTGGAAGGGCTGAGTTATTGTCATCATATCTAATGATACTGCAGAGCTAATTACACCATCGATGTCAGTACATAACACCAGCTCATTTTCTCTTTGTCTCTGTTCCCTTTCCTTTTAAAGTCCAGCCGTATTGTCCTTTACCCTCTGACCTCGGTCTTTTATTTTTGGCTGCAAAAACTGAAGCGCTATTTCACAGTCTAGAGCTGTTCAAAATATTTAAACCCATTCCAAGGTTTCGAAAATGGCTCAGAGGTTGGGAGAAACCCTTTATCCAAATAATTTAAATGCAAGCACAAAATCCATGAGCATATTATTGATTCTTCTTAGCGTGGCCCTTCTTAAGGCAAAGAAGGGCTGTCTCCAATCTTACACCTCCAATCTTACGCCTCTTACTGTGCTGAGCCTTTTAATCAGATGTGGCGAAGGCAGCGTCGTCCGCTCTGCATGTGCCGCTGCATATGCACTCACCACCTCAGCTTCCTCGCTCTCTCTTCTAAAAATCGCCCCATCTGACTCCAGATGAATCCATCCCTGTGACTCCCACAGACCAAGAAACATGAGAAAAACACAAAGACCCAGGGACAAGATTCCCTAACTTCAGGCATCAGACCATCCCCTGTATTCTCCTTCGTGCACAAAGGCACACACCCTCAAAGTAAAGACTCTGACAGTCACCAGTGCTACTAGTCCCGCACTATAGTACTTTCCAAATGAACATAAACACAGGCCAGGGAAAAAAATGTGGTGTTTATAGCTCAAGGATAAAAGAAATGTGAAAGTCAAATACAAATAAAATAATGTATCTAATAAAATTTAAACTCATATTACTAATATTTAGTTTTGGGGGTTTTTTTGTTTTTAAAGATTTATTTATTCATGCATACAAGCTGGGGTACAGGCCAGAGGCGTGGGGCGGCGAGAGGGTTCCCCAGAGACAGAGTGGGGAGCAGAACAGGCAGATCAGAAACACACTGATGAGGGGAGCAGCGGGCGAGGCAGGAGGGGTCTGCCGCGCCATGTGGGAATCTCCCCAGCCGGGCGTCGAACTCGCGTCACCACTGCCAACAGCTCCACAGCGCAGCGCCTAACCGCTGGGCCACCAGGGAGGCCCGCTCTAATAATTTGGACAGTAATGTTTTCCTGTCCAACTGAACTACGAACATTTTTACATGCTCATTCGATATCATGATGAAATCATCAGAGCTGGGCGTGAAATCCATTGTGAGAAATGTCGTCTCAAAAGTTCCTCACTGGGAACAGTCTCTGCCCCCAGTGCCGGTGGCGCTGAGTCACGGGCAGCCCCAGGGGCTGAATTCACACTGGGCAGGGAAGGTCGGCACTGGGAATCCCTACAGACAGGCGCCGGACGCCCGGCGACCTTCGGGCCCAGCATCGCCAAAGCTGGCTCGCTTCGCTCTTCACCATTAGACTAACACACACGTCCTCTGGAGTTCTCCGCGGACCTCTTTGGCTTCCCTCCTAAACGCATCATTCTTTTTTTTTTTTTTATTGTT